>CATIWM010665187.1:0-27961 GCA_949671775.1 Mallotus repandus
CTATATTATCTCTTTTTATTTGTTTCGATTCTCATCCACTCTTTTAATTTCTTTTTAGTTTGTTAATTTCTTTTTATTCCAATATTTTTGACCTTTTTACTACATACCCAATATTTATTATTTCTTTTATGGACTTTCCAATTTATTTGTACTAATTCTTAATTTTGGCTAAATATTTTAATTTTTAATACAATCACTAATATAATTTTTTTTTCCATTTTCAACCTTGATCTTAACTACAATTTCCCTTTTATTCACTTTATTTCAAGAATTATTCTCATAATAATTTCTATTCTTATTTTACCTTGCTATTATTTTGATTTTCTTTTTATTACATTTTAAAGGATTTTTCTATTAATTTATCTCCTTTTCTTTACTCAATTTTATTTCTTATTTTTATTATTATTATTTTATACCCTTTTGTTGCATTCCTAGTTGCCTTTATTGTATTTTGTGAATATTTGTTTATTATTTGGTGTGTAACATTTTATATGGTCATTCATAATGTTAAAAATCAACCAAGATCTGAAAATCAATTGTTTTATTTTCTTCCTTTTAAACCATTTATGATGATTGTTGGGATGATAATGAGGTAATAATTTATGATGTAAATTCAATTTATCCAAGGTACAAGATTTATATATTGAGGCATAATTTGATAAATTATACACATTATTAGTTAAAGTCCTTAATTTGACCAATTAATCATCATAAATTAGACCTTTTCAATACTTTTTAACTTTCATTTTCCATTTATTCATTTAAGAAATCTTGTTTAATTTTATTCTTTTTGTTTATCTTTTCAAATCTTTCCGTTTTATTGTTTTTATGAATTTTTCAATCATTTTTCATCTTGTTTACTATTTTCATTTTAAATATTAATTTTTCTTAAAATAATGGCCCTAAATCTCAGTTATTAAGGACAAGATGAAAGAGGAGGAGCCTACTCAAGTGTTTGTCTCTCTTATCTCTACTCTTTTAATTTTATTATTATATTGTTGATTTCACTTTTCACTTTTCATTTTCCATTTTTAGGATGGCATACTTAGAAATTCTCTTGACATGTATGTTAAATATGATATAATTGTGTGCTATTACTACCATGATTATGCCATCATGATTGTTATATCATGTGTATGTATACAATATTAGTTCTACATTTGCCATGATCATGTATGATATTTGCCATGTTTATTTATTATGATTAATATGTTCACGTATTATGCCATGCTCATGCATCATTTTATCATATTGTTATTATGTTCTTGTGTGAATATATTGTGCTTGCATTTGTGTGTAATGGTTGATCTAAAATGGTACAAATTTCTTGAAAGCATTGTATTAAACTAGTAAGGTTGGCCCTTCTCAGCATTCGGGCAGTATAGAGATACCTTGAAATAAAATGAGTCTGTTCATGCTGACATCACATCCAAACACAATGCTTTATCATGCGAGCAATTTTTGTTCCAAGTGAGGGATCCTAGTTTGCTTAGTCCTTAATCAGACAATTTCTTGGGCGATACTGAGTGGCGACTCTTATTTTTCCTTGCTGGGTGGAGGGTTGTAAGTGCACTTATGCCATCCCTAAGCTCTTTTAGTATTCCCCTTTTATTTTCTCATAACAAGAAAAAAGTGATCGTGATCTAAACAGTGCCATGTTGGACCCGCCAACGTCAACAATGGCGACTCCACTAGGGATAGAGATGTTGATCTCGATGTTTGTCCTTACTTCAAATTATTTATAATATTTTGGACCAACTTGCATCATGACACTTTTCACATGTGCATAAGCCTAAATAACCCCGATGGTGTTAAATTATGATCCACTATGACTCCACTCGACTCATAGGTTGATTAGTTTAGCATTATCACCTTTAGCCTTAACTCGATTCAAGAGAAATTACCGGGTTCATCTGACCAGAGTTTATAACCCAAGTTCTTAAAGGTTGTTGTCTTCTCTCAAGTTTGTAAAAGATGTCGGGCCCCTTTGACCTTGGCCTGTAACTCAAGTCCATAATGGAGGACATCTCGTTAAAGGAACTAGGGCTATGCATGGGTCTTAGAGAACCCGAGCCTTCCTGAAAAACCAAATAAAAAATCTCCAAAACCAAAAATATTTGTTGACTATTTGACTTTCTCTTAACCGAACCATCCAAAAAATATTTATTGGAGCGGGTTCGGAGAACACGAGTTCTCCCAACCGAGAGCCGAATCGAACTGTCCTGAACTGCACAGAACCAAAAACCAAAACCAGAACCTATCATATATATATATATATATATATATATATATATATATATATATAAATTTGATAATTAATACTTGATAATATTAGAAATTTATAATATGTGTCACAAGTAAAATTTAGTACCATTTTAATAATTAATTATATTCAAATAATTTATATTAGACAATCTATTATTAAAACTTAACGTATAATAATTGACATTTTAAATACTAATTAATTAATTATTTGAAATAAAATAAATACACTCATCCACAAAATCTTTTTATAGTTAATTTTCAATATATGTTTAAATTATAAAATAAATTTTTATAGTGAAATTTATAGTTATTTTATCTTATATGTTCAAATTATAAAATTATTAAAATATAAATATTAAAATTATATATATACGAAAAAATTCATACAAATCTCCGAATTTTGGTTTCACTTCGAACCGTTTTAAAATATTCATTTGCTCTAAATATCCGCTCAAAATTGCTTAGAAAATTAGAGGCAATTTGGAGTGGAGATTTAAATTTTCGGGTTGGGTCCGGAGAATTTACATGCTCCAAATTGCTCCGACTTGTGCATAACTCTAAAAGGAACCCTTGGCTTTTTAGTCTGACTTACCTATGTAGCGACTCTAGAAACATCCAATAGGATTGTACCCTATCTTATATGTGATTGCTTGACTTGTGTTGCATTGGTTTGACTGAGTTCATAGTGACATGTATATCTTATACCTAGTAGACTAGACTTAAGTGAAACCTTTTTGTTAGCCTTTTGTTGGTACTCAAATTTTAGCGGTCTCCCAAAATTATCCGATGATGAAGGTTTCTATCGACTAGAAAGAGGATGACTCCCAAAAGTTATCCCAAGCACGCTTCTTCAAGATGCATGCAAAAACTCAAAACACACCTAAAATGCCTAAAAATACTCACCTAAACATTAAAAGTCGCTCGAGGTAGCCCGAGTAAGCAAAACAATGTGAAACCAAGTGTTATGTGCAAGTTAGCACACATCCCACAAGCATGGGATGTCCCACGCATGTGGGATAACATCCCACACTTATGGGTTAATATGCCATGCGCGTAGGTTGTCAACTCACACTCGTGGGTCATACAACATAACCCACACTTATGGGTTACACATCCCACATGTGTGGGATGACTCTAGAACATATGAAAGTCCAATTTTGACCCCTTTTTTAGGACTTGGGAATAGAGACTTTTAGGACATTGTGTTGGACAAATTGTGATATTGTTTTCTCACTATTCCAAGCCTTAAATCCTTGCTACCAAGGGGAACGTCTCATGGAATTCAATTAACTAAAACACGACAAACCATTCTCTACTCATTTCTTTTAGGATTTTAGAACTTTCTCACCAAACCATTTTAAAGAAAATTATCAAAAAAATCATAGAAAATTCAAACAAAGGAGATCGAACGCGAGGCTAGTGTCTATGGACTCCTAAGGTGATGAGGAACAAGCAGCCGATGATGGTTTTAGCTAAACGGCAACAAATAAAGCGTTCTGATGAAAATAAAATGGACAAAATTTTTAAAACATTTTCTGAAATTTTTGGCATTGATTCAGCTCAAATAAAAGCCACCAACGCATAGAGGACGTTAAAAATTAGCTACCATTAAAATTTGTGTTGATTGGAGGTCGTTTGAGTGATTAATAGAGAAGAAGAAAAATACATAAACTAAAATGGATATTTTCCTTTAAAACCCAACTCTCCCTGCTCCAAACTCTCTCCCTCATTCTGCAGCCCTCTTTTTCATATACACACTCACACACATTCACTTGTTTGTCTTTATCCTTAATTTGTCTTTTCTTCAATAAAGAATTTAATTTATGATGTTTATTAATTGGCCCGAGTTTTGTTCAGAAAAAAATAATTGGCCCGGGTGAAATGGGAGGATATTTTATAGCCCACTGAAATGGGAGGATATTTTAGATTTGCATGCCACTAACCCCACCTCCACCATTTTTATTTGGCATGGACAAAAAGATATACCAAAAGATGATTTTGAAAGCAAAGGGAACATCACTCCTCTATTGATCATAAAAAGTTATTAAAAATAACATGCCAATATTTTAAAAGGCCATATCCTTTTGTTTTGCTTTTATGGTTGATTTTTTTTGGACCAACAAATTTTTAGACCTTTAGCTACACAACAGGAATGGTCATCCTCTTATCACCTATAAATGTGATAAACATAACCTTTTGTTGATTTACCTAATTCATCTGCCTTCATAAGGCAAGAACAAGGTTGTAGACCCTTAGTGGATCCATAATAATAATTTAATAGTCTATTATTTTAATTCTTTTAGAAAGTCCAAATAATTAAAGGCATAACATCAAATTTCCCCCCTGCACTTTTATTTGTCCACATTGAGTCCTCACACTATTATTTTGGCATACATTGAGTCTTTAATTTGACAGCAATTTCAAACACTGTCAAATTAAGGACTCAATGTATGCCAAAATAATAGCGTAGGGACTCAATGTTGACAAATAAAAGTGTAGGGAGTAAATTCGAACCAAAATAAAAGTGCAGGAGGTAAAATAAGGGTTATATCTTCTATTTTTTATTTGTTAGGGATAACGTTACCATTAGTTTTGTAAATTATTATATTATTTTTCAATTAAATCCTATAAAAAAATTTTACAATCAAATTGTATAAATTTTAATTAATATATCTTATATGAATAAATTTTTTTTTATACTTGGATAAATTCAATTAGTTTTGTCAACATTATAATTTATGTTATATTTTAAATAAATTTTAAACTCAATAGTATTTCAATTAGACAATTTAAAAAATATTTCTTTTAAATTAGGCTATTTTACGATAAATATTTGAGAATAATATATTTTAATTAATAATTTTATTTGTACAATAAAATATAATTAATTTAAGATAAAATAGAAAAAATTGTTATATCTTAAATTAATTATATTTTGTTATAACAATTAAAATTATAATGAAAATATGTTAACTTATTTTATTGTTCAAATATTTATTATAAAATAGCCTAATATAAAAAAATAGTTTTTTTTTAAATTTGTCTAATTGAAATTTGATACTTGGATAAAAAAATTTTGAAATTTAACACAAGTTATAATATTAACAATTAAATGAGTTTTATCCTTATAATTTTTTTTCATTTATGATATATTAATTGAAATTATATATTTAAAAATATTTAATTATTTTTATTTATCATTGTCAATGTAACTAAGAATTTAATTAAAATTTATAGAATTTGATTGTAAGAAATTTTTTTTATAGGATTTAATTGAAAAATAATATAATAATTTACAAAACTAATGGTAATGTTATGCCTCACAAATAGAAAATAGAAGACATAACACCTATTTTACCCCATGCACTTTTATTTTGGTCCGAATTTCCCCCTGCACTTTTATTTGTCGACATTGAGTCCCCACATTATTATTTTGGCATACATTGAGTCCTTAATCTGACAGTGTTTGAAATTACTGTCAGATTAAGGACTCAATGTATGCTGAAATAATAGTGTGAGGACTCAATGTGGACAAATAAAAGTATCGGGGGGAAATCCGAAACAAAATAAAAATGCAGGGGAAAAATTGGTGTTTTACCATAATTAAACTTTTTCTTATTTTTTCTTTTCACTGTTTTAAAATTTTACTTTTTAACTTGGTTTCTCCAAAACTCTATACCTCACCTCTCCTTTTTATTTCTTTCTCCTTATCCACAGCTCACCTCTTTCTCTTTGTATATATTTTTCTTTAATTTGTTCATTAATTATCAAGCACTAAGCAATATGATTAGAGTAATAATTTAGTATAGCATTCGGCCATTCATCAATTATATATGCTATCAATTAATTTTTTTTTGTTTTATTGCACATACTTAGTTTGCCAATATTAATGTATATTTTTTCCTTTAATTTGCTCATTAGTTATTATCTAAGACACGACACGGATATGGCGATATGGCGATTTTTAAAATTTTAGGACACGACACGGGTATGATACGTTATATATATATATATATATATATATATTCCACATAAAATGTGTATTATTTTCTATTATATAAAGATGATTTGTTAAAAAAATAAAGTTAGTGTAATAAAATAAAAACTCCATGAAATTTAAACACTTAATATATATTTCACATAAAATGTGTATTATTTTCTATTATATAAAGATGATATGTTAAAAAAATAAAGCTAGTGTGATAAAATAAAAACTCCATAAAATTTAAACACTTAATATAATAATTTAATTAATTATCTATAATTGTCATATATAAGGCAAACATAAAAAGTGACCAATGAAATTAAATATTAAATTAAATTATTAATAAATTAATAAATAAATTATTAATAAATTATTAAATTAAATTATTAATCAAAATTATTAATAAATAATTAAATTAAATTATTAATCAAAATTATAAATTAAATTAAATTATACAAAAAATGGAGCTAAAAAGTGTTCTAAAAAAGTACCCCGCTGTGTCCTAAAAGTGTCCAGCCGTATCAGTCTCGTGTCTCAGCCGTGTCGGTCCCGTGTCCTAAAAAGAAAAAAATAATAAAATAATAGAGCCATGTCGAACATGTGTCAGGCGCGTGTTGGTATCCGAAAAGTGTCCGACACAAATACTCCACCTTATTTGAAGTGTCGGTGCTTCATAGGTTATTATGCTAAAAACTAAATTTATAATATTTTTTTATATTGTGATAGTTGATTATTTTTTATGTGATTTTGATTATAGATATAATTATGAATAAATTTTTCAAGAGAAAAATTTTCTTTGAAGAAAACTAAATTTGATTTTTTTTTCTCATGAGTTTGATTATCTATTTTGATTTTGATTATTTTTTATGTTATTTTTTTTAGGTATATATATATATTTTAGTTTAAACTATTGTTAGTGTATTTGAGATATTATTTTATTAGTTTATTTTAAATGAAACATTTCTAGTAAATTAAAATGAAGTAAAGTTTGCCCCCCTAAAATTTTTTTCTGGCTCCGCCGCCGGATCTGGGTTTAGGTTCACCGTATCTTAATTATGTATAATTCCGTCTACCCTGTCTCAGCTTGCAAGTCGAACTAAATCTTGACTCACATTTGAAATGCAACAAAATGTATTCGCAGTCTAGACATAACAAAAGGAATCAAGTTATTGGCCAGCATTTAGAATGAAAAGATCAAGAATTTTGTTAGAATATGTTATTTCTACACCATCCAAACGCAGTAATAAGGATTGTAATCAACTATAATAATAGATGCATACAAGAAAAAAAATTACATGTTTAATGATGATTTTCACTGTTTATTTGTTGATAAAATTAGAGTTTTGATTTGCCACCTTTCTTTCCAGGAATCTGCAATGCATCATAATGGCCAAAACCATGATAGAGGACTCTAATGGGATTGCCTTTTCCATATTCTTGGCCATACTCGGCAATAGATATAAGGCCACCAGCATTCTGGTCATACATGTAAACAGTGATGGGCATCCTGCAGTTACCAGTATCATGACTCGTTAAAAAAAGTCCTCAATGCATTCTCTAAGGACTGAACAAAATATCAAAGAAAAGAAAATAACAAAACAAATATCCACATTTTTTTTAACAATATCCGGGCATGTTAAGCAAGAGGGAGAGGGAGAGTTACTTTAGAACATGAGAAGCCATGAATAACTCAGGCTCACCGCCCCATACATGCGGCTTCCTCATATGTGCTACATATGTGTCAAAATCACCTTCAATAAACCTGTTAAAATAATGGAGTCACCAAAAACAAATTAATATTCTTGTAAATAAAAATCTTGTACCACAGGAAACTAACATGAGTTCTTCCACTTATACATATTGTATAAAGTTCTACATATTTCAGGTATGACCTGCTTGAAAATTTTCTGTAGGAAAAAATCAGATTTTACCAAATCAAAATTATGATTTGTTTCCATGTCTGTTTAGTAAGTTATGTGTGTTATACTATATCTCATTCAAGTCAACAGCATTAATGCTCAAATTAGGCACACACACTAGTTTTGAAAGGAGTCAAAATTAAACAAGAGTGCACTTCAAATTTCTTACCACTCTGTCTCTTGCCTCCTCTTGATAAACTCATCGGCGACCTGACAAATTTAAACAAACCAACATAAATCAGAGGCCCTTGTGATGTAAACCATAATTCAAATGAGAGCTAATGAAAATAATTAGGCAAGCACTTGCAATAAAATTTAGGTTAATCTTGGCTTGTTTGAAGTCATCATTTTAGTATTCAAAAGTTCTATCTGAAGCAAACATTCAGCAAAAAAATGGTGGGATAGACAGAATATGAGAGAGAGAAAGGCCAAAATGATGTAATAAAAAAGAAAGAAAGGAGACTCGGAAGAAGGCAACGGAAAGCAAAGGCATTTTAAAAGACTGCAACAAGACAGAAACTGAAATTCAGGCTCAAAATTATGAGAAAGCAGGAGAAGGATACTCTGGCTCGCAAGTCATCTGCTAATTCTCTCTGAAGACTTTCACTTGGAGCTGGTTTCCCAGTACGTAAACAGGCTCCATGAGCCACAGAGCGGAACATACACCTTCCATCTCCAGGTATTCCTGCACAGCATAGCAGTTGACATGTCAAAACACTAGTAATGATCTTGCAAGACTAGAAACCAGTAATAGGTTAATGTACCATTAACTAAATGTATATAGTCAGGACAACATGCCAGTGCTCACCAGTAATAGAGTAGTCGGTATAAACTTTCTTCCCATGCGAAAATTTAACATATGGTAAATCAGAATCATCCTCTTCATTCTTCTTCTTTGCAACTGCTTCAGCATGTGTTGGCTCAGAACTTGAATAGCAAACTAATAGGCCAAAAATTAAGCCAGTTGAGGCACATTGTTGTGACCAAGATATAGATCCCACATTGCCCTTTATTTTGGAAAGCATTCCTCGTTTTGACAGTGAAAGCTTCATGTTCAAATTTTGATATGCAAGTGAAATATTTAAGTGCCTCCTCACAGAACTTCTAGAGTTAAATAAGCTTTTGACTGTAACTGATTGGCAACTGCCACCCTGCTTGGAAGAACTAGACCCAAAACAGTTTCTATGCAATGTGTGAACATTCATAACAGATGGACCAGAGAATTTTTTTGAGATAGACAACCGAGTATAATTTTCGCTAGAATGTGCAGGGTTCAAACAGAAACAACATGAATTAGATTGACCTTTGGATACCAAACTCAAAATAGTGCTTCCCATATATTGAACATGGCCACTCAGGTAGACAACATTTCTTGCACATGTGCTGATAGGAGAGCAAACTATCATGCTGGCATAACCTGAGGCAGAATTACATTGTGAGACATGTTAAGTGCCTAACCAGTCATACCTAACTCATTAAAATTCAAGTTGAGGCTAACCATATGAGGAGCTGGTTAAGACATACATTTGCTTAAGTGATCAAAATGCATGAACAAAGCTTAGAAAAATAGTTCCTTTCCGTCGAAATATAAAATCATGGGGGTGTTAACTTATGCCAATTACACATTCAACATTTGCAGTTCACATTCCTTTATGTTCATAAGTAATACATTTCCTTCCTAATGAAAACATATAATAAAATTGCATTAACCTATCTAGTAACACAGCTACGTGCTCAAATTTTCTGTTCATAAAAAGAGCATAAATTACTAGGTCACTTCTTCGTAAGGAACTGTTCCAGTCAAGCTTTCAGGATAAAAGAATCCTATTATACGATTTATATTATGTTTTCATTTCTCAAATCCAACCAAACAATTCCTATAGAAGATTCTTCTGCATTTGACTCACATCAGTTTTGGTTGAAAATATATGTAATATTGAGCATATATCTAAAACCCCCTACAGACTGTATCAGACATCTCAAACAAGAAACTGGAAAGTGAGCTTTAGCTAACATCCAGTTATGCTAAAAGGTTAAACTCTACAGAGTTTGATCTGACGGGGGTTTTGGGTTAACTCTATTATTAGGATAACCTAAAGTTAACTCAACAGCTTAAAACAGTTATATGATAATTCAATAGATTTTCAGGATAAAAAACAATCATACATTTGTTTATTGGCATACAACTGCCATTAGGATTCCTTAAATTGAAAAATCCATTGCTTTCTTGAGTGATTCATACTAGTATTACCGCAAATGCTATAATTGTAACGAAAGATCTTAAAGGCATTGTACAAATAATCTAAACAGAACCCACAGCATTTTCTCATATAATATTAGCAAGAATTCAAAGTTTTAGCATTTCTATCCCTATGATCTTTAATGGAATTGATCAATGCCTTTTGAGGATTCAAGAAATTCATATAAAAACACACATATCACAAGCTCTCATAATTCAAATTTAACTCTTTGATTAAAACATGCATATTCTCATTGAAGCATTGAAGTTTCGTACTTTAAGAAAGCTAACAAACAAGATAAGAATTGATGACAGAAAATGGACAACAATTCCCTACAAAAACACTAACTTTAAAGTCTTTAAGAAATGCATAGAAACTATTACAATTCTTTTGCTCAAGTAACAAACTATAACATAACTACCTTACATTACAATCACCAACATAAAACAGAACTAAGGTACCATTTTTGTAGGCGACCGAATTTGTATATAATGAAGGCGACCCAGAATTAGAATTTAGTAACAGAGGTATAATAAGATAGAAGGAAACAAAAGAACAGAAACCTCAAGAATTGGTACAAACTCAACATGCAGCAACAGCAGCAAGAACGAACATTTTTAATGATGTGGGAATTGATTAAAAATGATAAACAAAAGAAACCCGGAACGGAAAACACGTGAAATCAAGAAACAAAAGAGTGTAATGTGCAGATTCTTGAACAAAAAAGAAAAAAGAGAGAGTTCTGTAAGCAAAGAATGATACCTGCTTTCGATCCAAAAACAAAAAAGACTATAGCATCAAAGCAACGGATAATAAGATTCAGTATTTATGATCTTTGGTTTAAATTGTAACATAAGCATTTAATTTTTTTCGTTTGAGCATTTATTTACTTATTTTGATCTGGGTCGGTCTGGTAGCAGCTTGCTGCTCGGTGTTGTCGAGCCGTCACTTTTGGGGATGATTTTGGAATAGCAAATAACCGTTTATTCCGGGTCTGGATAATGAACCGAGACGACATTCATTCAAAGAAATATACAGTTCCCACATCTCAAAAATAGTTACACTTTCCATTTTAATTTTTAACTAGGCATGCATCCTGCAATGAAATATACACGGTATAATCGAGCCCAGCCGGAAGTTCATGATTTATCTAAAAACTAACAAATTCGACTTAAATTTTCAAAATTATTGCTCTAGCTCGAGTTAAATAATTTCATCACACTATACTTTTAAATGACTTAATCTACCACAACTCTCTAGTTCAACTCGTCTTTAAACTATATGACAACTATTTAGCTCAACTTGCCTTTAAACTACATGATTTATACATATGTTGAATAATGATATTTTATAGATTATTAATTTATTTGTCATTTATTTCATATTGGATAGAAATTTTAAACACCAAAATTATACACCACAACAATTTATATTTTCATTATAACTTTTTTTTTTATTTTCAAGTTAATGTGAAATTCTAAACATGAACATTATACACCATAACTACATATTTTTATTGCATTTGTTCTTCAATGATTGAATTTTAGTTTCTACAACTTATAATGATTTTTATATTTTTTTGGACTAGTATCTTACAATATAGCATCTCAAATATTTTTGTGAAATTTTTGTTTTTACAATGTTTTACTTAGAGAAAAAAAATACATCAATCGTATTTCATCTTTTTAATTTTTATTATTTTAATGTTTAAATTAATTTTTAAAATTTTTTACTTATTAATATGTTATTTTTACTTAATGTTACTAATGCAAATATAAATTGTTAATTATAAATATGTAATTTTTATTATATTTAATAATATTTATTTTCTTAATAATGTAGTAGTATATTATTATACTTACTTGGAATTATAGTTACTTAATACTGATATTTATTTACACAAAAATTATATAATTTTATTATGCATATACAACTTTTTATTATACCTCGAAATTTAAACTTTATTTACTTAATACTGAATTAATATTATATAATATTTACTTCATAATTAAAACTTTATTTACTTAATACTAATACATATTTACTCAAAACTACACAATTTATCATAAAATTAAAATTATATTCAATAATGTTTATTTAATTAATATTAATATTTTTAAATTATATTTATTTAATACAAATTTTAATATTAAAATTGATTTATATAAAAATTGTATAATTTCATTATTAATATGTAAATGAGCTTGTTTATGAGTCTATTCGCGAGCTTATTCATGAGTTTATTCGCGAGCTTATTCAAGAGTCTATTCATGAGCTTGTTCCAGAGTTTATAAATGAACTTGTTTGTGAACTTAAATGAGTCAAATTTAAGGAAGCTCGAACTCAACTCATTTAGTTTACGAGTTTCAAAATAAAGTTTAAACTCGACTCATTTAACTTAACAAATAAACTAAAATAAGCTTTTCTCGAATCGAGCTCTGGGCGAATTATGAGCTGCTCGAATCGATTACACCCTTAGATACACGAACTATAAATTATTCATATTTATCTAATTATTTAAAATATAAATAAAATAAAATAATTTAAATATATTAACTAAAAAATTTAAATAAAATGATAATTATGAATCAATTAAGTAGTTTTCTTGAAAATGGTAATTCAACTCCTTTTAGTTTCAGCTCTATATTTTAGAGCTCAACATTTACATAGATATATATTATACCTAACATATAATAGAAAAAATTCATTATTAAAACCTTGAATTATGACACTTTATTTTATTAAGCCTCTAAATATTTATTGTATTTTAAAAGGTTCTCAATCTTTTATTTTAGCTTAGTTTAAGGACAAACTTAACGAAGTTGTTTCTTCTTCAAAAACACAATCCATTGTTATATACACGTGGATAGACTACATAAGTGTCTTCAATCCCATGTCCATGTGGTTCATTAGCTTAGCTATCTCAAAAAACTAGATGAGCCCCAAGTGACTCGTGTCTTTCTCCAAACACTAATGCCTTGCTGCGAGTTACATGTTGCTCAGTACCTATTAGTTCACTAACCTCCTTAAACCCCCCGCCCTAGATTACCAACGTTGATCAGTTTCTGCTGCTTCATATTATTAATTAGGTAACTAAAAATGGCTTGTAGGAAACAATCTTGATTCTTGGTTTGGTTGGGGGCTATGGCGATGGTTATGTATTTTGTAAGTTGCAATTGCTCAAGCATCGATCGTATGTCTTCCACAAGCAAGGAAGATAAAGATTTTATGGAGTTGAAGGGAAAGGCTGAAGAAGCGGATGACAAAGCTAAAGAACATGCGGAGGGATGGAATGGGCTTAGGAGAAAATATCTGAGACCGGAAGCAAGATGAAGCCAAGGACGCTACTAAGAAAGCCTCTGATGTAGCCGCTCACGCTTCTGAAAAAGCCTCTGGTAACTATATGTATATAAGCAAGATAAAGCTAAGGACGCTGCTAAGAAAGCCTCTGATGTAGCCGCTCAAGCTTCTGAGAAGCCTCTAGTAACTATATATATAGTGTGTAGGTGCATGTGTGTATTTAAATCAATATATTGATGCTAATTTTAACTAAATATCATGATCATTTACATGAATATTTGTGTATGTGTGTGATGTTCAAAAACAGATAAAGACATAAAAGATACTACAACTCATAAGGCAAGAGACATTAAGGATTCAGTAGCTAAAAAAGCGAGTGAAACGAGCAATGTGGCTAAAGAAAATTTGAGCGGGATAAGGGATAAGGCTAAAGAGAAGGTTAGAGATGTGGCGGAAGCAGCAAAAGAAAAGGCATACAAAGGAATGCATTCTTATTCCGTAAGGATATTATCTTTGGCATAGGATCTCAGATTTAGAAGGATCCAACTTAAAACAGATAGCAGTTGTGCTTTACACCTTACCCAGCAGCATGCTTCTGGGAGTTATAAGCACACACAAGTGGTGAATGCCATTCAAAACCTTCTTCAACGTGACTGGTTGGTGCAGATGAAACATATATGTAGAGAGGTTAATTATGTGGCAGATTTGTTGGCTAATTTCACAAAATAGCTAAGTATTGGGAATCATAGACTCCAAGCTCCTCCTCAGGAAATTTTTCTACCTTGTTTCTTAGTCTTGACTTTAAATTTGACCGATGCAAGTAACTTTAGGAGAAGAGGGTTCAGGATTTTCAAAATAACAACCTTTTTTCTTGCTATTACTACTACTGGTAGGAAATGTGGGAGAAGCTTGACCATCTTTCATGCTATGATTACTTCTTAATCTTCTACTAAGAGAGTTGGAGAGAGAGATTTGAGATGATTCTCTTAAGCGACCACAGTTAATAATTTATTTGGAAGAGATCTTCATGGAAGAAGAAGAGGATAAACGAGAAGTGAAGCAATAAGGAGCTCATTAGTGCTATTACTATTGCTACCACTATTATTACTGTTGTTGCTATGATGGGGTCTATCTATGTCCATTTCCCTTGTTTTTTACTTAGCTGTCATGAATTTTTGAAGTTTTATGGAGATGGGCTGTCAAGAAACATAAGGAAGTGAAAAAAAAATCAATGGAGGTGTGTTTGTTTGATTGTGAAAATGTTTGGTGAGAAGTGAAAGTAGGTGAGTGAGGAGGGAACAATGTCCACATCACGTTCTCTGTCCACATCAAGTTGCAAAAGCACATCCCACTCACACTTAACAGAATTTGCTTAACAATTTTGTTAATTCTGTCAAATTTATCCTTAAACTAAGCTAAAATAAAAAAATTGAGGATCTTTTAAAACACAATAAATATTTAGGGATTTAATAAAATAAAGTGTTATAGTTCAGGGGCTTAATAATGAGTTTTTCCCATATAATATAGTTCTATATTTATAATATAAAGGAATAAGGTATATTTTCACCCCTAACCATTCTACTAAAGGGTATATTTACCCTTAAAGAAATTTTAGATCCATTTAAATACAAAAATTTGAAAAATAAACTAAGGTTAGAAACTTGTTTACTTTTCCTATTAAATTGTAATTTTAATAAAAAATATTGAGTTGAGTCTCAAAATTTTATTTGCTATTCACCCTTACCCTCTCTCACCGTCAAACAACTTCATTGCAAATTAAACTTGCTCTACTTTCGTGCAAACTTGGTTCAACACCTACCATAACACTCACCTCTTAATTACAACAAACAAGCAAATCTTTTAAATATTCATCATCTTTTTTTTAACAACTAAATCAAATGGTTAAATCCTAATACTATAAGGGGAGGAGATAGTGTTAGGAATCTATTATCCTACTTAGGCATCAAGATTTGTATGGTGAGCACAAACCTAAGTAGAGCAAATTTTAAAAATTTTGCTTAACATAACCCTTTATCACATGAAAAATTCCAATCCCAAGGATCCAATTTGCATTTTAACACATAATAAATATCAAAATAACAAGTAAAAACAACAACCTAGGAATTCTAAGTTTTAAGAAAACTTACAATCTCTTAAGTTTGATGTAGACCACAAGTATTCTACAAGCTTTGGATTTTTTGGTTCAACTCTTGAATCAATACTTAGCCTCCCAAGTGATAGGCTTCTAAATTGAAACACCAAAGCTTTGCCAACCACCTTCTTGGTTTAATTGAGCTTAGTAACAAATACCTTCTCTAATGATCCTTAGAAATTTGCACTAACTCAATCCTCTTGCAAGAACTTTTATTTTGTGTATATGTTGCTTTTCTTTTTTGGTATATTTTCTTTACCAAAATCTATACTCA
This sequence comes from Mallotus repandus, assembly GCA_949671775.1. Taxonomy (NCBI): domain Eukaryota; kingdom Viridiplantae; phylum Streptophyta; class Magnoliopsida; order Malpighiales; family Euphorbiaceae; genus Mallotus; species Mallotus repandus. The sequence goes on from CATIWM010665187.1 coordinate 16,136, forward strand.
CTTTTCTCTACACAATTTTTTGTCAATACATGGATTGATTACCCACCTTAGAACTCTTCTAAGGATATTTGTAGAGAAAAGCAAGTAAAGATAGTAGTGCACAAATTGAACTAGTCTTCCACCATATCATTGAATGCCACCTTGACATAGCAAGCCACCTTGCATGCCACCTTGATATAGTAGTGAACAACTTGTGCAAATATCTTACTAGTGTACAAAAATGACGTAGAGATTTAATCACATCTTATGCATTAAGACTACATACAATCTCTACACTAATTAAGACAACCATTATCCTTATCTTGCCCCAAAGTCAACATTTTACACATCAGAGATATATCATGCCTAATATGCCATAATGACTTATGCATTCATGCATTCATGAGAATATAATATCAACACTTGATATTATTTGAAACTCCTTTCAAGTCTAAATGTGAAAATCCCAATTATACAAATTTAGTTCTCATAAGTTGTGAGTGACCCTTAGCATCGATATCACAACTACCCAATTAGAAATGAATGCATATATTGATTCACATGAACCCTTTTGCTCATAATTACCGTGCACTAAAATCCCTTCATTAGAAGATCCCAATATAGCCTAGAGTCAATGTTTAATCAAACTCTAATAGTTGTATCATATGACCTCATCTCAAGTTATATTTCTTAATAAAATATAAAAAATACTAGAAACACTTTTCTAGCACTGAAACTCTTTCAGACTGTGTTATGTATGTCCTGGCCAGGAGCTAATTCATCAAGAACAAACTCAGATAGTATAGGATCTATCCCGGTTCACTTCAAGCAATGAATCCCATCTTGGTTAAACACTCATCCCTACATTTAACTGACTATAGCCACCACACGCCATATACCCATGTGTGATTAACACAAGTATGTAAGTGGTAACAAACCCTAACCACTCAAATGTGGATAACCGTGTCACCTCAAATCAAAGGACTATATGCACTATTATGACCTAGACTGTGATAATTGATTATAAGTGAATATTCTTGCGATCACAAATCTAACGTCACTGTTTGATCCACCTATCACATGAGTACTCACATGTCTATTCTGATATCTCATATCAAGTAGCATAAGACTCACTACTTCCCACTATGAGCATCACATACTAATCAAGAAAAATAGACAGAGGTAATAGTCTAATTAATATTATCCAAATATTAATTATTTGACTATGAACAATTTATAGCATATGTACTAAATAAATTTGTAACTCATATTAATAATTAATATTTGGGCATTAATTAATATTATCCAAATATTAATTATTTGACTATGAACAATTTATAGCATATGTACTAAATAAATTTATAACTCATATTATCAACTCTTGATAATAAATTTATTTAACATAATGCTAAAGGATAAATATTCAAATAAACAAACACTTTATTTAAATGAATATTTTATTACCATAGGAATAATTTATAGTGTCGTTTTATATTACAAAAATGGCAATTGGGCACATCTATACTAACAAATAAGGGGTGAGGGGTTCAATTCCTAGTCATCAATAGGATGTCCGCACATTTTGTCACTTAAATTACTCATGGGGACTTTAAATATTCACCATATGCTCTACTCAATATGCATTTTTCAAGAAAAAAACTTCCCAATTAACAATCAAATAGAGAATAAAAGTACCGCCAAATCAATGAAGAACCCAGCATCTCAAAGATTAAAAAGGGAAAGAAAGATAGTAGAAATTATTGATGTAAGATATATGAACCATGGAAATTTTCTAACGAGAAAAAAGTCAAGTTCAAGGTAATAGAGCATCAATGAAAATATTTCAGACAATATATTTCATTAATGTTAACCATTATTGATTAGGAAAAAAAACTCATCGATGGTGATGGCAATTGGGTATGGTGTCATCAACGAGAATGAAGAGGGTCGTGGAGAGAGGAAGAGCTGTTAGGTCAACAATCAAAAGAATATTGGCCTAGTTGTTGAAGTATCCTGTACCTGTACCAATCAATTCATCGACTTTGTTTTTACCAATAGTAAGGAGACCGTTATTGGTAAAGGTGACCGTTATTGGTGGTGGTGAGAGTTGATCCAGGGCATTTTGAGGTTGACTACCTTTTGCTTAGAGTTGGTGATTTTTAATGACAGAGATGGCAGCATGTATGGGTGAGAGGGAAAGGGTAAGGGTGTAAGGGAGATAGAATTTGGGGTTCCAACTAATATTTTCTGCTTTAAAAAAAATTACAATTTAATATGAGAAGTGATCAGACATTAGGCATTGCACAAAAACTTCATTTTTCAATTTTTTTTTTTTTTTTTTTGTTTAAATGCGTTTGTTAAGGGCAAATATGTTCCTTAGTAGAAAAAGTTAAGGATTTATTATTTCAATTATATCTATATAAATTATACTTTCTTAAATTATTTAAAAATATAAATTTAGCTAATAATTTCTTTTGTGACTGAAGAAGTAATTATGATAAGTATTTAATGACAAAAATAATCTTTCAATTGCTTTTAAGATTAGTACGAAATTTCATGTTAATTTTTTTGGTTTTTTTAAATTTTTTCTGGCACACATTAAATTTATATGAATAAATAACTAATATTACTTTTGAAGATAATTTGAACTACAAAGATTATTTTATTTAATTCATGCAACTCTATATGATTTTTTCAGCAAAAGATGAGAAAGAAACTAAAAAAGGAACTTTAGTCATTTTGATAACAAACTTGATAATAATGATTCGAAATTGGTTCAAACATGTGGTTGTAGATGTAATTATTTTGAAGGAAAAAAAGAAGGAAAAAGAAGTATAATCGATAAAACCTACCTTGTAAGTTTTGAGGTTATTTGTATTGACGGTATCCAAATTTTCTATCAAATACCATTAAAGTATTCAATCATTAAAACGTAACATAAAATTTTCTAACCTTTCTTTTTATAACAATAAAATGTCTGAACTTAATTTTTGGCCAAAGCTGACTACATGGTACACCAAATAGTATTTTATTGTGGTGTCACGTGTCACACTTCGTTGATGTGGCATAACATGGTGCTAACGTGGCACCACGTGTCACACGTATATGACATAGTACATTTTATAACATGGCGGCACATAGTGCTGATGTGGCATTTGCATACTTGACACATTAGTATAATGGGACCTTCATTAAAAGTGAGATACCTTAGTGGCACCGACGCTAAAAGTTGGGTACCATAAATGAAAATTTATAGTTTTTAATTGATTTTTTATTTGTGTAATTGATTTTTGTTTTTTGTTGATAAAATTTTGAACTTTATAGTTATTAAATGAAATTTTTTTTTCTTTTTCTTTTGCAAAGGTAACAACAACGATAGTGGTAGCAGTAGCGCGACAATAATAGTGTCCAATGGACGAATTAGAGCACATTGGAGAATAACACTCAACTTTATAGTCCTTAATTTTCAAAGCATTAACCTATAATATTTTAGACCTTATATATATATATATATATATATATATACACACACACACACTAAAAGTGTAACCGAATCGAGTAAAATTTATTTTTAACTAGCTTCATACTTATCTATTTATTATTAATTCAAACTTAGGTAATATTTAATATTATTCACGAAATTAATCAAATTTAAATAGACTTACAAGCTAGTGAGGGAGTAGTCCAGTGGTAACTCTTCTCTAAGAACCTCCTAACATGTAGGGTTCGGTTCCTGCCATCGTCGATTTAAAAGGAGAGAACTATCCCTGTTGTGCAGTCCATTGATACTAAGGTCATATAACCTCCCAATTTACCAAAAAAAAAAGACTTATAAAATATAAATTATAAATTAAAACAATTCATCAAAATTTAAAAATTAAATATTTTTATTTTAGCATTTATAAAATATTCAATCTTCCATGGACAACTTATTCAAACTTCATCCAAACCTCCATTAATGGTAAAGATCATGAAATCAAATTATCAGCAATCAACATCAAATATCAGGTAACTATAAAAAGATAAAAAGCATCAATTCTCTTGTAATATTTATGTACTATTAGAAAATAATGTTAAAATTAGTGGATCTTTTTTCCTTAATTTTATTTGTTATTGTCTTTTTACTTAGCCAATTTACAATTACTTTGAGTACTAGCTTTTTGGGTTGCAGTTCTAATTTGTAAGAGATATTAGTTAAGTTGTTAATCGTGTCAGAACTTCAAGACATCTGTTTCATTTCCTATGTATTTAAAGGTGGTTTAGTAGTCAAAAAAGTGTGTGTTTTCATCTCAATATCTCTTATGCTTATCACCTATTTGATATAAGTCCTTTTAGTTTTTTACTCTCTATTTTTTATTATTGTAGAGAGAAGCTTGTGTATATATTGCAGCCTTTTTATTTTCAACATCTAATATCAATGCACCAGCAAAGTTCTTATGGCTAGCAACAACAATGTTGGGATCAATTCATCAATTTCTTCCATTCTAGTACTCTTTGCATCTCTTAATACTTTTGGGAGTTGGTAGAGGTTGAAATTTTTAGATTCCACTTAAAGAAAGATACGAAAGCTCTTTTCTTTGTTCAGTAAGATGCGGATGAAATTATTTTTCCATGTATTAAAGCAGCCGCCAAGTCGAAGGAGGCATGGGACCTTCTTTAAAAATCTTATCAAGGTACTTCAAAGGTGCAAATTATCAAGTTGCAAACTTTTTCGACGAAATTTTGAGAGTTCTTTATGAAATATGAAGAATCTCTTAATGCTTACTCTACTAAACTATTAGAGATTGGGGTTATTTACCTTCATTGTCCCTAAACTTTTAGCCATTTTCCACCATCGTCCTTAAGAATTAATTGGGCATATAAAAATTCTTAACTATTAATTTTAGTCATATTGAAACCCTAATTGTCAAATTCTGATAAATCACCAACAAAATGCTGACATGGCCCAATAATTGGACAATGACGTGGCAAAATTTTTTTCTTTTAAAAAATAAAACACAAGGTGCCACATAAGCATCATGTGCACAATTAAATAATTATTTTAAACATATTTATTTTTATATGATGACTAAATGTAATTTTTAAGAGAAAAAAATATCATTAAGCTCCTTAAAACTTCATCTTCCTTTCGCCCATTCCTTCTCTTTCACACCTACCCATGTCATCGACCACCTACACCAAATACACCCCTATAACAAATCTAGCACCACCACCAGCGTTCTGCTGCCACTACATACGCCCTTGTCACAAACCAAGCATCACCACCACCAATCCGTGGCAACAATGGCAGCAACAACAACAATAACAATCGCAACAATCACAGCAACAAAAATCGCAACAATAATAGATCTAAAACAACAATAAAATTGATGACAACGAAAATAGTAAAATAGATATGACGAAACATGAACTCCTAAAGCAAAAGAAAAAAATTCAAGGACAGGAGTCTTGTTCGTCAGTCCTTCTTCTCTACCAAGCAGCAATTTGTTTGCGGTGCATAGATCTTGGTGATGGAGGATTTAAGGTCAGCGGTGAGCTTGAGCTTTGTTCCACCGTAAGATCAACGTGAATAAAAAAAATCCACATCGACAAGGACAAGAACAGTTTTGTTTTTTAAAAGTATTGATTATGTTTAAAATTAAATTAATAAACTGAAATTGTAGCTAAATAATCTTTTTCTTGATTAGTGAGTTGCTTAATTAATAATATTAATTAATTAGTTAGATTTTTTTTTGTGAGAGATAATTAGTAGCCATGTGGCCAACTACATGTCGCCACATGGCCACATTTTTTATTGGTCAAAAATTATTTTTTTTACCATGTCATTATCCAGTTGTTGGACCACGTCAGCATTCCAGTGATAATTTTGCTGGAATTTGATGATGGCGTTTTATTATAACAATAATTAATAGTTAGGAGTTTTTGTATGTCCAATTAATTCTTTGGGACAATGGTGAAAAGTGGTAAAAGTTAAAATGTTTAGGTAAAGGTTGGGTACCCAGAAGAGGGTTTGCCCTTCTATATATATTATATCAACCAATACAAATAAGGAAGTTTAATAACATAATTACAAGAATATTACAAGGAATAATTACATAATCAAATCCCATATAATAGCTAATATATAGATTCTCTATCATGCCCCCTCAAGCAAATGGGGAAGTCTTCATAAGAGCTTGTGATGAAAATCATGAAAACTAGAAGATGGAAGTCCCTTGGTGAATATATCAGCAAGCTAAGATTGAGAACGAACGAACATGATGTGAAGAAAATTGCAACAAACAAGATCACGCACAAAATGATAGGATGTTTCAATGTGTTTTGTGTGTGTGTGAAAAATCGGATTTGCTACAAATTGAGTATCACCCAAATTATCATAATATAACACACAAGGAGAAATATAAGAAAAACCAATGTCTCACAATAAGTAAAAAATCCATAAGGTATCAGAAGATGCAGTAAAAAGTGCCATATATTCTTCTTCCGTGCTAGATTAGGCAGCAGATACTTGTTTCTTAACACTCCAAGAGATGGGATTAGAACCAAGAAAAATACAGTAACCCATAGTAGAGCGTTGAGTGTTAGGACACCCTACCCAATCAGCAATAACATAACAAACCAAGTTAAGAGAGGGAGTTGTAAGAAATCGAATACCATAGCCAATAGTCCCTTTAAGATATCTCAAAATATATTTGACCACCTAAAAATGAACATCTCGTGGAGCGTGCATAAATTAACATACTTATTGAACAATATAGGCAATATCGGGGAAAGTGAAAGTAGGGAATTGAAGAGCTCCAACTATGCTGCGATATTGAAAAGCATCTAGAAGTAAGGTACCATCATGTAAAGATAATTTCTTTCCAGAAGCAATAGGTGTAGAAATAGGCTTCTAATTCTCAATATGTAATCGAGAGAGCAAAGAAAGAATGCACTTTGTTTGGGTTTAAAGAAGATTGTGAGAAGTGTGATGCGCTTCAATCCCAAGGAAATAATGAAGATCATCAAGGTCTTTCTTGGAGAACTAAGAAGAAAGGGAAGCGATAAGATTCTTCATAATATGAAGAGATTATCCAGTTAAGATGATATCATCAATGTATAATAAAAGAACCACCATATCTGAAGTAGTGCACCATATGAATATCGAAGGATCAACTTGACTATGTGTAAAACCAAGAGCAAGCAAAATAGAGCTAAAACTTTGAAACCAAGCCCGTGGTGCTTGGCATAACCTATATATTGAATGGTGCAACTTGCAAATATGATTTGGATGATCAGAGTTAACAAAGCCAGGGGGTTGAGCCATAAATACTTCTTCATTTAACTTTCATATAAAAAGGCATTCTTGGCATCTAGTTGTCGAATATGCTAACCATGACTAATAGCAATAGATAAGATAACATGAATAGTAGTAGCTTTGACAACAAGGCTAAAAGTGTAGTTAAAGTCAATGCCCTTAAGTTGTGTATATCCCTTTGTAAATAATCGAGCCTTATAACGCTCAATTGATCCATCCGCTCTTTCCTTAATTTTATAAACCTATCGACAACCAACCATATTAATAGATGGTTTTCATGGCACCAATGTCCATATGTTATTTTGTAAGAGAGCTTTATACTCATCATGCATGGCAGCCATCCATTGGGGATCTTTATAAGCATCCTTAAAAGATTCAGATTTTTTAGGAGCAGAGGAAGCTTGTAAAACATAACATGCTGGTAATGGATGAGTACTGGAGTATAAAGAAAATGGCACCTTAGGACGAATAGTACCATCACAACTTCGAGTGACCAATAGGATAAGTGGAACTCGTAGTAGAAGAAGCTGTGGTTGAGCTGGTTGAGTGGAACTCATGTAAAAGGAATTGGTGGTTGAGCTAGTTGTGAGTCAAATGGCACCAACTCAGTAGTCGATACATCATTCTCAGGAATAGAAATGGAGGGACAATTGTCATCGGGCAATGTAACACCCAAGTCATTTGTAAGTGTAGGTATTAATGTAGTGATTCCTCATTAGGAGAGAGAGCATGGATAGGAAAAGAGACAACTGAGTTAGATGTCATGACTGAGTCACGAGGATTGCTTAAAAGTCCAGCACAAGTAGAACCAATATTCTCTATAAAAGGAAAATAATTTTCATCAAATACCACATGCCGAGATATAAAAACTCGAGTAGAAGAGGGGTCCAAGCACCAATATCCCTTGTGCATAGAACTATAGCCAAGGAAAACACAACGAATAGACTTAAGAGCAATTTTTTCTCTGTGATAAGGACCCAACTAAGGATAACATGCACATCTAAAAACATGTAAGTGTTTGTAATTTAGCACTAAACTAAAAAGAACTTCATATAGGGAAGAATTGCCTAAAATAGATGTAGGTACACAACTGTAGAGAATGCTTCAAGTAAAAGAGAACGTGGTAAGACCCATCTCTTCAATGTGCCTATGCTTTCTTTCAGCTAACCTATTATGCTCAGGGGTATAAGGACAAGAAATCCATAATAAAATTCCATTAGTATCAAGGAAGGATTTAAATGAACTTGTAATAAGTTCCTTCGCACCATCACATTGGAAACATTTAATTTTTTAGTTAAATTAATTCTCAACCGTTTATTTGAATTGTTAAAAATAAACAACACTTTCTGATCAACATTTCATAGGATAAATCCATTCAAATCTACTAAAATCATCAATAAATAATATATAATAACAAAAACCACTCACTGATGTGGAGGGTGCTTGACAAGCCTCACATATTAAATTAAAAAAAGAATTATCTTTTGGAATAATATATTGATCAGATTTTAACATTGATGTGATCTTACTGGTTGGATGGCTAAGACGTCTATGCCAAGTTATTCAAGAAACTAGAGTTCCACTACTACCATATAAAGCATGCTCCCTATGTTGCACCCCACCTTTTAATCTTTCAACATCTTTGGTAGGGATCACATACAGGTTCCCTTTAACTTGTCTGTCTAAGAGTATCTTCAATGTCCAAAGATCCTTAATAACAAAACCCCATGGAAAATAAAAGAAGCCATAATTATTATCTTTAGTCAATTGAGATATAAATAATAAATTCTCCTTTAATGAAGGAATAAATAAGATGTTATGCAGTGTCAGTTTAATAGAACCAAGACAAAGAGAAGATCACTAACATGAGTTACACGAAGAGAATTACCATCACTGATAAAAACACCATTTGTGCCAGAGAAGGAGGTAGCTTGTTGCATAAGTGCAACGTTGGAGGTCATATGACTTGTTGCTCCAGTATCAGTGAGCTAATATGGTTCAATAGCATCAATTATAGAGAGATTAGTTGCTGAGCTAGGAGGTGGACCATTCGAAACATGTAAGCCAGCAAAAGAATTAACCAAAGTTGAATTGTCAATATAAGAATATCGTTGTGGATAAAAAATTATTGTGTGCCTCATATCATGACAGATTTGACAACCAACATTAGAAGAAATTGAGTTAAGCAAATTGGTAAGACCATATGCAGATGTGGGACCATTATGTGCATGGGAATTACCATAATGTGTTCCAAAGCCACGACCTTGCGATTTATTATATGTACCAAATCTACCAAAGCTATTAATACCACCACGATTAGCACGTGTATCATACCTTTGTTTACCTCTGTCTCAACGGTGTCCATTATAGTTGTTTAGACCATGTGATTGATAAGAAACCATGGCAGTTTATGGAGACTGTATCACAGGTGATGGAATAAGAGATTGGGCACATTTGATTCGTTGTTCATTGGCTAAAAGTCTTGCTTTCAACTCATCAAAACTGATATGATTTTCTTTATTTTCAAGAACATAAATAATTTGTTGATATTCCATGGTATTTGGCAAGCCATTAAGAGTATGAGTAACAAGTTCAGATTGTGAAACTAGATGATTAATAGTTGCTAAACTATCTGCAAGAGATTTGATCTTAGTAAGATATTTTTCAATGGACATGCTTCCCTTTGTTATGCTTTGTAATTCATCTCGGAGCAAATCTAACTTGGCCTGACATTGTTGATGATAGATAGTTTCCAGACTTTGCCAAATAGATTTTGAAGAAGAAAGGCCCAGGACGTGTGCTTGAGCACTAGGCAATAGTGTAGCCTTTAAACGTGATAAAACAAATTGGTCCTTTTTGACCCACGATGTGTACTGTGGATTAGGAGTAGATTTTTCATCACTGATAACCTCCTTTGATGGAGGAGGTATGGAACCATCAACATAGCTCATCAAGTTGTTACAAAGAAGAAATAGAGTGATTTGATCACGCCATAAAAGATAGGTATCTAAATCTAATTTTATAGAAATAAGGTTTCAGATGTTTGGAATAGTGAAGGATAAAGAAGAAGAAGAAGAAGTAGAAGAATCCATGATAAGAAGGAGATAGAATTACGGTTATTACTCTGATACCATAAAATGTTTAGTTAAAGGTTGGGTACCTAGAACAGGATTTGCCCTTATATATATTATCTCAACCAATACAAATAAGGAAGGTCAACAACATAAGTACAAGAATATTAGAAGGAATAATTACATAATCAAATCCTATATAATTAGCTGCTATATTGATTCTCTATCAAAAGTTTAGAGACAGTGAGTATAAATAACTCTAGAGATTGTTAACCAAATGAATAAGTACGGTATGGATGTGTCCAAGCAAAAGGTTGTAGAAAAATTTTGCCAAATCATAACCAAAAAGTTGAGAACTACCAAAAAAATGAGGTAGCTGTAAGCATCCAATTTTGGGATGGCTAGAGAATGGATGTGATAGAGGACCCAATGATAAAAATTGACTGTAAAATTAAATTTATTAGATATGATTTATTGGTTTTGAATTAAATTGTAAATTACTTAATTTTAGGACTTATTTTAAATTTTATTACTTTATTTATTTATTTGTTTTCAAATAAATTTTCAAAAAAAAAAAAGAAAGAAAATTAAAGAAAAAAGAAAGTTAAAAAAAATTTAAAAAAAGGGGCCCAAAGAATTCACAAGAATTTACTTGGTGAAATGGCCAATGCGTGGCCATGATTGGCCATTACATTCTCTTGATCAGAAATGCTATATTTCCGATCGGAAATATAGTTTTTTTCTGTAATTTTTTTATTTATTTTTATTATTTTATTATTTTTATTTTTATATTATTTTTATATTTATTTTTATATTTATTTGTTATTTATCCTTAGATTTTGATTAGTTGTTATTTTGATAAATATATATTTTTTTATTTGATAAATAATGAAAATAATTAAATAATTTTTTTGTTTATCCTGTACCTAATTTAGGGTTACAGGGTATTACCACTATATATATGTGATTTTCTTCACAGAGAGGGGGAAAAAAAAACGCAATTCTCCTTTTTTGATTTCTACATACTTTTCTTTTGCTTCTGGCCATAATCACATCCAAATAAATTAAAAATCACAAACAAACACAACAAAAGCCACAGACTTTCATTAACGGTGATCACCTTTTGAGGAGCAATCAATACTGCATCCTATTCTCAAATCTTCATCTCCTTCTTCTTTTATTTTGATTTTGATTTTATTTTTTATTTAATTTTTGTTTATTATTTTTCAATCATTCATTAACTAATTTTTATTTTGTCTTTTTTTTTCTATTTTCATGATGGTGGGAGTACCCTAAACTGTGGAGTGATTTGACCCATGGAGAACTCATGAAGATCCATGGAATGCCATGGATAAAATTCTATATTTTAATATAAGTTTTTTTATCATTTTGTGTTATTTTATTTATTTGGTTTTATGGGTTGTATTTAATTTAATTTTATTAATCTGTACACATGTTGTAATAGCCCTAATAGTGGGA
>CATIWM010665210.1:0-64537 GCA_949671775.1 Mallotus repandus
TTTTTACTTATTTTTATTAATTTTTGCTCCAATTAAAATTAGTAGTATTTAAAACTAAAGTAATATATAAAATGAATTGCTTAAAAAAAGGTAAAATTAATGAAACCAAACATAAAAAATAAATATAAAATAATAAAAATTAATGAATTATTAAATTTATAATTTAATTTTTTAATTAAAATTAAATTGATAATGACATGTGCAACCGTTGAAATTTAATAAAAATTGTAATTTTAAATTTGAAAATAAAAGAACAACAATTTTTTTATTAAAATAAAGAGGATTAAAGTGTTAGTTTTTACAAAATATAGGGAGTAAAATATTTAGTTTGTATAAAATAGAGGGAGTAAAATGTCTTATTCATTAAGATACTAACGGAAAAATTAACGGAAGGACTAAAGTATTTACGGAACTAAAATTGAGGGATGTAAATGTTCGATTTTCAAACAAGAGGGAGGAAAATTGGAATTAGGTCAAATCTAAGGGAGGTAAATGTAATTTTCTCTAAAAAAAAAAAAAGAGAGAGTGATAGCCAAATCCAAAGACAGCACAGAAAAAAAAAAACTCGTCCCTCCATTTCCACTCCTTTCTTTCTTTCGTTCTGTCTCTCTCCCTTCATCGGAAGAGAAAGAAGCCACCCACCAACTATAAAGAACAACCCATATATATAAACTGTTAATGAAGGCTACCCACTACAAAATTGGTTGACAAAGAACACAAGAGCAAGCAAGCACCACATGCTTGATGGGTTCCACCAATAACACAAGAGCATGCAAGCACGAAATGCATCAAATTAGCACTTGAAATTCATATCCAGGAGAAGGGTCAGGCTTTAACAAAATCAATAATAGAAGTTTAACAGTGTGCAATATTCTAACAAAATCAAGCAGAGAGATCAAAAAATCCAAGAGACAGGTAATAATGAACACCTAAAATCTAATGAAACACCACAAAAAGAGCAGAAATGAGATATGAAACCAGTCCAAATTCCAATCATCACATACATTGCATAATCCGAACAGCTCAAATAGATAGATACCAAATCTGGAAAAGAAAATAAAACAAACTTGACCCCCTTCAAATAAACAGAAAGTAACAGAAAACAAGCACGACCCACTTAATGTTACCGAAAGAAAAACATTAACTAACGGAACCCACTTCAACTAGAATCACATTGATCATCTAGGTCACTCTAGTTTCGACCTAAAAAAAATTCAAAAACAAGAATGCAATTAATTACTGGTGCCAGTCCAGACCGAGAACGGTGGTGGAGAAGCGAACACAAAGAGCTTCAAAGAGAAGACAAAAGAGCATAAGAAGCATTGAACCAACAAATGGAAGAGCAGTGCGAATCTCGGAGGACCAATGCTTGTAGAAAGGGACGCGAGCGATTGCAATTAGAGCAAGCACTGACCACAGTGCAGGCTGTAGACGCTCGTTCCAAGTCCGGGATTCAACACTGGTTTGTTAGAGGCATTCAACACTCTCCCATCTCCGCCAGGGCTCGTCGCTGGTGGTGCCTTCACCGCCATAGCCGCCGAAACCATAGGTTAGAATAAGAATCAAACATCGCTTAAAGAATAGAGACGGGGAGAAAGAGAGGGGCAGAGCCAGAGAGGGAGGAGAAGGGATGAGATGAGGAAGAAATAAGGAAAAGAGGGGAATTTAACTTCTGTTGTAACAAAAAAAAAGAGGGGAATTAACTCTAAAAGGAAGCTTAAAAAAGGGCAAGAGTATCGCAGGGCTCGTCACTGGTGGTGCCTTCGCCTCCATATCAACCCCGTTCATTTTTCCTCTCTCTCTTTATAATTCTTCTGCCCTTTTTTTCTTTTTCTTTTTGGTACCAAATGTGTGGTTCCCACATAAAGGGCTTTTTATTCATACATGGCAAAAATTAGTGGGACCCGTAGGCCATATAAGCATTTTTTAACGGTCAATTCTCAAAGTTGTAAACGGTGTTAAATGTGAGGGTGATTTTGTATTATTTTATTAACATTAAGGGTTTATTTGGACCTTAAGAAACGTTATGGAGAAAATTGAACTTAGGGCACGATATTAAAGGGATTTTTGTACCTTTTTCCAAAATTATATAAAGTGATATATCATTTAACTAATTACAATAAACTCACAACAATTCAAGTTTAGCTGTATTTTTAATTTTATTATGGATAAAAAGAAATAATTTTAAAAATAAATTTACAATATTTTTCAAAATAACAAATTGGTTTGATTGATCATAAATCGTATATAAAATCAATTTATCATTAAAATTTAATATTATGCCAATATTTTCTTAAAAAATAATGATAATATTACTTAAGATGGTACTAAAGTATAAAAAAAATGAAACATATGGTACTTAAATGCCAAAAGACGAAACCACAAGGATAAAAACTGTTTTTAACCCCATAAACCATGATAAGTTTTTGAACACGTGGGGGCAAGTATTTAGACACATCAACATCCATGTCAGCTCATATAAATGGCGTTAGTGGTTTTAGCTCTTATTTGCTAACGACATAAGTCACAGGATACTAAAATGTCACGAAAAATACCACAAGGCTCAAAGTGTAAATGTGGTAAACCACATGGTACTTTTTTATACTTATCCCTATATATAATGCACAATTTCACACATTTCAAATATTAATTTACAGGTGGAGTAAGCAGGCTGATGTGTCCTCATCCGCCTAGATCTTGATGTTTTTGCTGCTGTATTATCTATAATAAACAATATTTATTTAATGAATAAATAACGAATAAATTCCTAATAATTTTCTAAAATTCTAGAAAAATTACTAAAATTGAGAAATTATTAAAATTGACTTGCAAACGCTCTAAATAATTAATTTTGAGACTTAAGAAATATTTTCGATAAGCTAAACTAATTTAAATGGCAATAAAATAATTTCCACCACAACTATTCTGGAAATTATATCTCACAATCCGTAAGGAATTAAACCAAACTCTAGTTACGGAAATTGATCATCAAAATTTATATTATTTATTAAAAATAGATTCATAATTTTTCGAGTTGGTACTATTTTCTCACGGGATTCGGGTATGACTTGCTAGATTTCTCACCGGAAATGTGTCACCTGATAAAAAACATACCAATACATTCACAACAATTTGTAGAACACAAATATAGCTTCAAACACACCAAAATATGCACATAAATAAAAGATTGAAAATTTAAAGGAAATTTATAAAAAAATTCTTTGAAAATTCAAACAAAGGAGATCAGATGTGATATTGGTATCTATAGACTCCTGAGGTGATAAAGAACAAGCACCCGGTGATAGTTTTAGCCAAATAGCGACGAATAAAAGCGTTCCAATGAAAATAAAATGGATAGAATGTTCAAAGCTAATTCCACAATTTTTACCACCTTTTCTACTGAAACAGATACCACTAGTGCGTAGAGGACATCAAGATGTAGCTACGGTTAAAATTTCGTATTGATCAGAGGTCGTTTGAGT
The DNA here is from genome assembly GCA_949671775.1 of Mallotus repandus. NCBI lineage: Eukaryota > Viridiplantae > Streptophyta > Magnoliopsida > Malpighiales > Euphorbiaceae > Mallotus > Mallotus repandus. Next base: position 3,483 of record CATIWM010665210.1, read on the forward strand.
GTTAATGGAGAAGAAGAAAAAATATAGAGACCAAAATGAATATTTCGCTAAAATTACATGTTTTCCTACAGTAGCCTCGATCCCCACTTATCTATATAAAATCAAATGCTGTGACTTTTCTTTCATTCATTTTAATAATAATAAAAAAAAAATTAAGGTTATTATTATTTTTTTTATCGAGTCATCGGATGCAAAAGATTTATATAAAAAAAATCATTCCCTTTATATGATATTTTTGAAGAGATCTATATCAAAGATAGAGCAAATAGACTTAGTGCTACAGGTGTTGTTGATCGATTAAAAAAAGAAATGAATCAGTCGAATATAAATGCAAGTGAGAGCTCTCCGATGGTTTGTGATGTGAGTGGACAAACATTTGAAACTAAAAAGAACAAGAGAAAAATTGAAGATATTTAAAAAACATAAGCAATTCAAGAGTATGATGCAATAAATTATGCAACATGATCAAGAGATAATGAGAGAGTTGGTAAGTACACTTTCAAGGATGAGAAAAATGATAGGGCTTGACTTCAACAAACACTTAACGATGTTCAATGTTTGAGTACAACTCAAATTTTACATCTTATAAGAGTCAAGACAACTGATGATGTGGCTATGTTATTAAGCTTGGAAAGAAGAAAAATATGAAGACCTGTTTAGTTTTAGAAAATAAGGTCTGTTCTGTAGAAAATTTTTCTAAGAAAACTAGAAAATAAAATTTATTGTTTAGTTGTAATATATTATAATTTAAAAAACTGAAAAACTGTTTTTAAAATTTTCAAAATTATAAAAGGCTTTAGAAAACTATAAAAAAATGATTTTCAAGTTTTCTAATTAATGTTTTGACACTATCTCAACCACCACAATTTCTGTTATCACCACCACCACTATAACCTTCGCCACCGCCATCACCACCATCCTTACCACTACCACTCTCACAACCTCTGTTGTTACCACCATCCTTACCATTACCACAATCACAACCTCTGTCATTACCACAGCCTTTTAACATAGTAGCTGCAGTATCACCACTATAACCTTTACTATCTCTATCACCATAGCTTTCATTACCTCTATCACCATAACATCTACCACCTTCACCACCACCACCACGACCATCACAGTCTTCTTACATATTGGTTGTAGTACCACCACAACATCTGTTATTTATACCACCACTACTATCACAACCTCCTCTATCTCTACCACCACCACCACCACAATCTCTGCTATCTTTACCACTATCGCCACCACAATCTCCGTTATCTCTACTACTACCACCACCACAACCTTCGCTATCTCTACTACCACCGCCACCACCACTACAGCCTCCTGACACAATGGCCATACAACTACTACTGCCACAACTGTCACCACTATCACCACAACCATCACAGCTTCCTGACATAGTGGTTGCACCAAGACCACAACCACAATCTCTACTACCACCACCACCACTTCTGCTACCACTATCACCACCACTATAATCTCCACAACCTCTACCACCACTACAATCTCCGACTTCCACCACCACAATAGTCTTATGACTTCAAATTAAATTTAATTAAAAGTGTATGATTTAAAATTTTTATAAAATAAATAAATTTAATATTAAATAATATCATATGAATTACAATAATAATTATTATTATATTAAATAGAAAGTTATTACAATAAATTTCATAAGAAAAATTAAAAATTATGAGAACATAAAAAATTATAAAATAAAAATTAATAAATAAATAAATTTTCTATTTTTTCTTTTTTATTTTAGAAAATAGAAAACTGAAAAATAAAAAAAGAAAAAGAAAATAAAAAAAGGGAAAAAATGTTTTTTAAAACTAAATAGCCCTTGAATTTGTGTAAATGGTTCTTCGTCTTATATAATAAAAAGTGTTGCTGTTTAGACATTTCTTATTTTTTATAAGTAGAAGAAAATATTATAATATTTATGTTAATTTTTAAAACGCTTTTGAATATATTACTTAAACAATTGTATGATTGTCCAGAATTTTAGCTCATTATTTATTTATTTTTATTATTTTTTAATATTTAATAATATATTTTTTTTAACAAAACATTTTATTCATTCACAGCCCTAAGGCTGAGGAATACATAAAAGCATTCAAAGGTTGAGAAATAGTTAAAATTCAAGCAGGATTCATCAAAAGAAAATTAACATTTGGTGAATCTCAAACAACTATTTTAGTAGCATTTCTACTAATAAAACGAAAGAGGTAATTTGGCTTCTTCCGACTAAGGTCTAAGACCAAGGAGCTTCAACACTTTGCTTGCTAAAAGAGTTCATAGATTGCTTGTAGTCCGATTCAACCGTAAATTGCAAACTTTAGCCATCAGAAAGCCAAGAGCTTGGGCTTCACTAAAAGACTACAGCCATGGATGCTATACCAGATATCTTATCAAACTAGCATCGGTGTAAACTGTAACTTAACCTGAACTAGGGATTCTTCAAGCAAATGACTGATCAGCAGGTGCTAAATTTATGCTCACTAAAGAAATTGATGAAGAAGCATCCTAATATGGATTTCAATATGAAAGAGCTACAAACCACCGAAAAGAATTTTAACCACCTCAAAGAATTTCCTTGATAGCCCATAAATTCTCCATAGGAGGATAGCAAAAGCAACAAAAAGAGGAGACAAAAAGAGGATTTTAACCCTAGATTTGAAAGAACTATAATTATTAAAGGAAAACAACTATTAGATAAGTAAAGAAAAGAAAAAAAAGAAAGAAAAGACCAATTTCCAACCACGAAAGGCAAAAAATTGGCCTGTCAAATGATAGGGAAGAGGGTAAACAGTAAAAGGAAGAGTATAGAGAGAAAAGTTTTCTATAAATTTAATTATAAATTACAATATATTTTAATAATAAATTTTATTAACTATATAATTTTTTTTAAATATTGTATTACAATTTATTCGATACCCTTAATTTGCTAAAGAGGTTAACACTTCGACTATAATATTTGTAACTGTTTGGAACCCTCAATAATAACAAAATTAGTCCAAAAATGACGTAGTTCTAATCAAAACCATGCAATTTTATTAAAGTAATAATAATAATAATAATAATAATAAGAAGGATAAATCCATTACGAAGTTTCTGAACTCTAACATTTTATTTTATTAAATTCTTCAATTTTTATTGTATTTCATTAAGCTCTCAATCTTTTATTTTCGCATAGATTAAAAACAAATTAAACTAAAATAATGAAATTGTGAAATAAGTTCTATTTATTCTACCAAAATTATGATGTCGATTGTAAGTTTTTTAACAGTGAATATGTCATTAGAATTACCAATTGAAGGATATAACATTCATGGATATTTTTTCTTACATCTTACCCTCACATTTTTTCTTTTATTCCTCACAAAACGTATCTCTAAATCTTTCATAATAATATATTTAATAATAACAAACCTGAATTATTGCACGATTTTATTACTTCAATTAAATTTATTCTTAATCTATATAAAAATAAAAAATAAAAAATTTAATAAAATATAATAAAAATTAAAGAGTTCAATAGAATAAAGCGTGAAACTTTGGGGGCTCGTAATGGATTTAACCTAATAATAATAATAATAATAATAATAATAATAACAACAATGACCTATAGAGAAGTAAGCCGACCTCTCCACTCTTTTTATTTTCTGCCCTTGTTCAGTTTTCCAGCCAAAACTCCAACTCTGGTTATCATATATCACCTCGGTCACGATTACATTTCTCCGACGCACCACTCACAACTCTGCCGCTCCGCCGCCAATTTCTGTCAGATTAACGAATCGGAGTTGCATCTCAACAGTACGCTGTCTTCTCTCCTTTTTTTTTCTTCCGCTATTACTTTTCGCCTTCGTCTCTGTGCAATTTGAGCCATTGGCGATGATTAGCTTAAATTTCACTTTAATAAAATGTGTTTCTTATGTTTATTTAGATCTGATTATGTGCTAGGTTTTCGTAATTCGCAATGGCGTGCATCTGTTCGTTTTCTAATTTTGAAAATTTTGATTGTTTGTGTCGTAATTAGGTTTTTGGTTATTGAAGGACTTCGGTTGCTTGAATTGAATTGAATTATACAGTAGGTTAATCGATGGGACGAAAGAAGCCTGCCACTGCTGCGGATGAGAACCAGCCTGCAGTGTCTCAGGGTGGTGGCAGATCGAAGAAAAAGCAATTGGTGATTGATGATGACGAGTATGCTATTGATACAGCGTTGTCCGAGGAGCTGAATGAGAAGGTTTCACTGACTGGGAAGAAGAAAGACACAAAAGGGAACCAAAAAAACTTTCTGCCTGAACAGGATGACGAGGAAAAGGAAGATGTGGAAGAGGACAATGAGGTTCAGCAGGATGTAGTCTTTGCTGGGAAGAAGAAGTCGAAAGGGAAGAAGAATGCAAGTAACAGTGTATTTTCAGCATCGCATTTTGGGTTACTTGGAGATGAAGATGAAGATAATGATAATGATGATAATGTTGAGAAGAAATCCGATTTAACTGGTGATAAAAATGATAGTGAGGCAGAAGATGAGCCTGTTGTGAGATTTACAGGTAAAAAAAAAGCATCAAAGAAAGGTAGCAAGACTGGTGGTAGTGTGTTTAGTGCTGCGGCTTTTGATGCAATTGATGATGATAATGAGGGAGAGGAGGCTGATAAATCTGAGGAAGATAATGATGATGAGATCCCAGTTATTGAGTTTACTGGGAAAAAGAAGTCATCAAAAGGTGGCAGTTCTGTGTTTACAGCAGCTACGCTTCGTGGATTAGATGACGATGAAGAGGTGGATAGGGATGAAGATGATGCTGCTGTAACTTTCGCAGGAAAAAAGAAGAAGTCATCTAAGAAGGGTGGCAATAAGTTCAGTGCAGCACTGATTGAAGAGGAGAATGATGAAGAGGCTTCTGTTTCTGTTAATATTAGTGATGATATAACAGAAGCTGACGACCATGATGGGGCAGCTATATTGTTTACTGGTAAAAAGAAGTCATCTAAAAAGAAGGGAAAAATTAGTGATGATGTAGCAGAACAACCTGGTACTCTTGAATCTAATGATACCGGGTTTAGCAAGGTTGAAGAGGTGGTAGAAACTTCAAAGAACAAGAAGAAAAAGAAGAATAAGAGTGGAAGAACCGTTCAAGAAGAGGAGGATTTGGATAAGATTCTTGCTGAGCTTGGTGAGGGGCTACCTATTGGAAAACCCTCTACTGCTTCTCCACAAGAGGAGAGCAATCAGGTCCATCTTGAAAAAGTTTCACCAGAGAATGCTTCAGGTGAGAAGGAAGGTGAGGAGGAAAAAGAAGAGTCTGCCGCAGCAAAGAAGAAGAAAAAGAAAAAGGAGAAGGAGAAGGAGAAGAAAGCGGCTGCAGTTGCGGCAGCTGCTGCTTCAGAAGTGAAGGAAGAAAAAATAGAAGAAACAAAAGCTGAAACAAAAGAACTTAAAAAGAATGATGCAAAAAGTAAAACTGTGGATAAGAAAGTGCCAAAGCATGTTAGAGAGATGCAAGAGGCACTTGCCCGGCGAAAAGAATTGGAGGAGAAGAAGGCTAGGGAAGAAGAGGAGAAGAGAAGAAAGGAAGAAGAGGAAAGGCATAAGCAAGAAGAACTTGAGAGGCTAGCAGAAGAGGCTAAGCGTAGGAAGAAGGAAAGGGAAAAGGAGAAACTCCAGAAGAAGAGACAAGAAGGTAAACTTTTAACTGGAAAGCAGAAGGAAGAACAACGGAGGTTAGAGGCTATGAGGAACCAGATACTTGCTAATGCTAATATTACTGTTCATGCTGCGGACAAAGAAAGTGCACCAACAAAAAGGCCCAAGTACCAGTCCAAGAAGTCAAAACCAGCTGCTCATAATCATGCAAATGGTACTGCCCCGTCTAAGATGGAGGAAAACATAGAAGCTAAAGAAAAAGAGCAAGAACAGCAAGATGGTGAGAGTGAGATACTATCTGTTGTGGAGTTAGAAAAGGTTCAAGAAGAAGAATCTTTGAATGCCGAGGAGAATCCAGAAGCTGCTAGTGAGGAGAATGGGATGGAGGAGGAAGAAGATGATGAGGAGTGGGATGCAAAGAGCTGGGATGATGTTAATCTTAATGTTAAGGGGGCATTTGATGATGAGGAGATGGATTCTGAGCCTGAAAAGAAAGAGAAGAAAACTGCTGTTCTGGCTTCTCGTAATGCAGGTTCAGTTCATTGCCTAATTAGCCTTTTGGCTAGTTCTTGTTCTCTTTTTTTAGTCCCTTTTGCTTCCGAGTGTACTCTGCACGTTTTTTATTTTATTAAGTTTTCATCTCAGACCGTCCTGCAGCTGGTAAGCTTGCAGTTGCAGCCCAAACACCTGTTCTTTCACAGCCAGTGAAATCTCGGGATGCTGGAAGTAAGAAATCTCAGCCTGAGGTCGAAATTTCTGACAAAAAGAGGACAACTGATGCTGCTTCAAAACCCAAAATGCCACATTCAGATGCCACTCCCAAACAAGGTGAAGAAAACCTCCGATCTCCAATATGCTGCATTATGGGCCATGTTGATACTGGCAAAACCAAACTGCTGGATTGTATCCGAGGCACTAATGTCCAGGAAGGTGAGGCTGGGGGTATTACACAGCAGATTGGTGCAACATACTTTCCTGCTGAAAACATAAGAGAGAGAACCAAAGAATTGAAGGCTGATGCAAAACTGAAAGTGCCGGGTCTATTGGTTATTGATACACCTGGCCACGAGTCATTTACTAATTTACGGTCAAGGGGCTCAGGTTTGTGTGACATTGCAATCTTGGTTGTGGATATTATGCATGGCTTGGAGCCACAGACAATAGAGTCACTTAATCTCCTGAGGATGAGGAATACAGAATTTATTGTTGCTCTGAACAAGGTGAGATGACTTTTATCATTATTATCTGTTGATTGTTTCAAGTAGAGCTATTGCCTTATCTACCTTTGATAATGTATTTTTCAGGTGGACAGACTGTATGGCTGGAAAGTTTGTCGCAATGCACCAATAATGAAGGCAATGAAGCAACAGTCTAAAGATGTGCAAAATGAATTCAATAGGAGACTTATAGAGGTTATGTGCATTAAACTCTTTCTTAATGAATTTTTTCAGCATACATGTGCTTATTGTTAACATTGTGTTTTCAATTTTGTTTAATTCAGGTTATAACTCAGTTCAAGGAGCAAGGGCTGAATACTGAACTGTATTACAAAAACAGGGAAATGGGAGAAACACACAGTATTATTCCTACCAGTGCTATTAGGTACGTTTTGATCGTGGGTCTTCTCTTTTCTGAATTTCGTTGGCTGTAAATTCCAATTTTATTTGAACCTTTCCACTTTTTTTTTTTTGCCTTTTTTCTTTTTGGCCTTTTCTTTTGGATAGACATTGATATGCATGTTTGCTTATTTTGTAGTGGAGAAGGCATTCCAGATTTATTACTGTTACTGGTTCAGTGGACCCAGAAAACCATGGTTGAGAAACTTACTTTTAGCAACGAAGTGCAGGTAAATTTGCCTTTTGAGTTCTCACTATTTCAGTCATTGGGAATGCTTTAGGATATGTGACTGTTGGTTTATACTGTGTATCAGTGTACAGTATTGGAGGTTAAGGTTGTTGAAGGCCATGGAACGACAATCGATGTTGTTCTAGTTAATGGTGTACTTCATGAAGGAGATCAAATTGTTGTTTGTGGCTTTCAGGCAAGCTCAAACCCTACTCAGCTTAATATATTATGAAATATTCATTCTGTCCTTCTAATCGATTTTTGTTTCTAGGGGGTCATTGCTACCCACATTCGAGCTCTGTTGACACCCCACCCAATGAAGGAACTTCGAGTTAAGGTGTGGATTAGCATAAATGCATAATTGATTTTTTCTTACTCAGGGATTAACTTCTTTGCTTGATTAAGCAACAAGTGTGATTCAATTTCTGACACAAACTTAGTTTCTGTTTTTTCACAAATTATATTTTCTGCATTTTCTGTTGATATTTTCAGTTTAATTTTTAAGCTCATGTTTAGCTAATACAGTATTCACATTGTTCAATTTCTATACATTTTCTGGCATTACTTATCCATTTAGCGTCACAGCTGACAAGTGATAACTATAGTTCCTTGTTTCCTGGGGGTAGTAACTACTATAACTTGAGTTGTAAGTATCAAATTTATTCATGGGCAGTTATTGGTACTCCTACTTAAACTGTAAATGTCTCAGTATCCTTCCTTGATTGATCCATAGCCTCCTCAGGATCCTTTTTCTCCACTTATCTGTTTTGTCTATCTGTTTACTGTTTGAACTAACATGGACATTTGTTCAAAACAAAATATGGACATTATCCGAGAATGATGCTAAATGAAATCTTCATTGATAATTCTCCATGAGATTATCATACGTCATAAAGCGGTGATACATGATATTTGGTGAAAATAGATACTAAGGTTCCATGGCCACCTTACTTCTTTCATCTCCTCCAAGGATTGCGTACCTCTAGTATTCATTGCCGTGTCAACCAATTTACCAAACAAGTTTTTTCAGTATCATGATGTGACCTTGCAATGTATATTTATTTGTTTTAAATATTCTCATTCTACATTTTTGAGTCAGTGGCTTGTTTATATAAAAACTTTAATTTGATTCAGGCTTGCTATGCCTTCAAATTTCGAGAGTTTTTAAAAAGATGTTGATCCTTTAATGTGGTTTACCAACTCTTTGTTGGTTTGCCATTTCTGTATTCATGCATCTGCTTTGTTTGCAAGATAGCTTCCAGAAATTATTAAATAAATATACTTGATGTGGTTTACCAGCTTGTGGTTTAAATATTCAGGCATCATTCTTTTTGTTACCAACATACTTTTTCTTACCAGAATAGCCTCTGAAACTGTACCTCTCTAATGAATTATTGTGAATTGGTGGTTACCTGATTCCAGGGAGCATTTCTACACCACAAAGAAATCAAGGCTGCTCAGGGTATTAAGATCAGTGCACAGGTGATTGCAGTTTACAGAGCATAGTACTAAATTTCCAACTTTAGGAAAATAGTGGCCTGTATACATCTTCATGGAACAGGTGTTTATGCATTCTTAATATTCATGAACTTCTATTAACTGGATTCTTGTTTTCTTATGTTCTGTTTTCATGCAGGGCCTTGAGGGTGCTCTTGCTGGTACAAGTCTACATGTAGTAGGACCAGATGATGATTTGGAAGAAATCAAGGAAGCAGCAGAGGAAGAAGTCAAACAGGTGATGAACCGGATTGAAAAGAGTGATGAGGGAGTCTATGTCCAAGCATCCACCTTGGGATCTTTGGAAGCATTGCTGGAATTTTTGAAGTCACTGGCTGTGGGCATTCCTGTTACCGGTATAGGCCTGGGCCCAATAAGCAAAAGAGATGTTACAAAGGCCAGTACGATGCTTGAGAAGAAAAAGGAGTATGCCACTATCCTTGCATTTGATGTTAAAGTATCACAGGAGATTCGAGAAATTGCAGATGATATGGGCGTGAAGATTTTCATGGCTGATATCATTTATCATTTATTTGATCAATTCAAGGCTTATATTGACAACCTAAAGGAGGAAAAGAAAAAGGAAGCTGCAGATGAAGCAGTGTTCCCTTGCGCTATTAAGATTTTACCAGATTGCATTTTCAATAAGAAAGATCCAATTGTCTTGGGAGTTGAAATTACTGAAGGCATAGCCAAGGTATGTACTGTTTTAGAAGGCATTGCAAACTTATGTTGTTAGGTTATCTTGTTTTATTTTTTGGTGATTAGGTTCTCTTGTTTTATTTTTTTGTGATTAGGTTATCTTGTTTTATTTTTTGGTGACTTTTAGTTTATGACATGACATGACACACCTTTAGCTGTTAGCCTTTAGATGTCAGATCAGTGTTTGAACTTTTAGGCGAATTTAGTTGTGTCTAACAAGATACTGTAAGCTGTGTACATTTCAGTGTAGTCAAATGTGCTGGGGGGCACTTGCCTTGCTGCTAAAGCACAGCAAGATAATGGCTCACCACTTTTGGATATTCTAGGTGTGCCTTTATCAAGGCTCTTGCTTATTGCATTCAAAACCTGCCCCTCTTAAAAGTGGGCATTACATCTTTCTTTCTTTTTTTAAACTTGAAAGTCCATGTATTTTCTCTTAAGAGTACTCAATTAGGGTAATTACTTTATTGCACTGTGTATATCTAGTTTCTTTCTTCACAAGTCTCTAGGACTTCTTAAGGGATGTCCACTCATCTTCACTGTAAGTGATAAAAAGGGAAAATTCAAGTGCATTTGTAATCCCGTTAGTGATTTTTAACAAAGACAATTGCAAATTATGTCTCTTGCCTCCTTTTCTTCCAATATGCTCTTCATCCATTAAAATTTTTTAAAGGATCAAGTCTCTACATTATTCTTTTACTTTTCTGTGCGTTCATATATATATATACTTAGGCTGTGCACTTCATTGTCAAATGCACAAACAACACAAGCGCCCACGCAGTTTGTTAGAAATTTGTCTCATTTGACTCAGGCAAGCAGTTCTCTTGTGAGTTGTTCCTTAGGCAATGAAATGACCTATCACCCTGAGTGAATTTTTCACTTTTGGCTAATGTGGTATATATATAGTTTATCTATTGGGTTCTTGCTTAAATTCCTACACCTTTTTGGTTTGGCTGCTTTACATTGTTTAATGATCAAAAAGATTGTTATGCTTTCTTTCATTGAAATGATTGCGATGCAATCTATCATTAGGTCAGCCTCTATCTTAAGCTATAAATTATTTTGTATATAAACCATTTATTGCTGGACCCTCATCTGACACCCCCCACTTGTTTAACAGGTTGGGACTCCAATTTGTGTTCCTGATAAAGATTTTATTGACATTGGCCGGATTGCTTCCATTGAGAACAATTATAAGCCTGTTGATTATGCCAAGAAAGGCCAGAGGGTGGCAATTAAGGTTTGATGCTGGGTCTTTGATCTTTTGTTAATTGCCTATGTTTTATATTTTTGTCAAATCTTTGTTCTAATTAGATCTGGTCCTATTGGGTGCCCTGTGATTTTGCAGCTTGTTAATAACAGTCCTGAGGAGCAGCAAAAGATGTACGGCAGACATTTTGATCATGAAGATTTACTTGTTAGTCATATCTCTAGGAGGTCAATTGATGTCCTTAAAGCTAATTACCGGGTAAGTGCTTTGGATTTAAGGACGTATATTATACTTATGTGGGAATTAGGTTATTGCTGTGTACCTTTCGTACTAAGAGTTTCATGACCTTTTTTTATGTTTAAGGTGATGAGCGTTTTATTTTTTATTTTTTAAAAAAAATCTTAAACATGGACTGCAGTATTTTCGGATCAGTTGATCTCAATTGGTTGATAGGCTTCTGAGCTGTGATTTCTTTTTGACACTGAACTTCTTGAATATGTATAGGATGATCTCTCCATGGAAGAATGGAGACTGGTTGTCAAGCTGAAGAACCTTTTTAAGATACAGTAAGATTTTGGCTGCTGTTGGTTCATAGGATGGGACAAGAAATGAGCGGAGAGTACACTGGTGAAAACAAGACAAGACAAAAATATTGTCTTGTAATTGTGTTTTTACTTTGATACATTGGAAGGTTGCTAACCCCAGGAAAACAGCTGAACTCAGGAACTTATACTGGCACTAGTTGAGGCTTTGCAATTGCGGAATTGTCATCTTTCAAGGCTTTGCACTAAATCACTTGGAAGGCTGGTCTAAGCTCTTCTTACGATTTTGCACCAACTCGATTGAAGGCAACTCTGAATCATTTGAAGGCTGGTCTAAGCTCATGGGCATCTTGGATCTGTGTTTACTTCACTTGGGAGGCTGGTTTATTGCTGCTCGTATTTTGCAATATTATTTTGTGTTGTTTGTTGGTAGCCTAAGGACAAGAAGACTGGAAAAATATATGAAAGTAACAACATTTATCGATTTTATAATTCATACGAGCATAATGGCCGCTGTTTTGTAGGTTGCCCTTAATGATTTTGAGTTTTTAATTTTAATTTAAGAGAAAAGATACAAAAAATTTGTTTTTTTTTTTTTTTTGGAGGAAACTGAAAATTCAATATGTAACCAAAGAATACATATCATGAGGCACATCACTTGCAATTGCAATTTCAGATGGAAAATCCCCCATCCATATAGATTAAAGAGATGAGCGAGACCATGGGCTAGTTTATTTGCAGTTCTTGAAACATAAAGCAAAAGAATAAGATAACAAAAACAATGGAAGCATACGATGATCATGAAGAATTAAATCCTGGTATACATCTTGGGTACATATCTTGGGCGGCACTACCATTCAAAGGTTGAATGTTGGCGAAACAATCGCTCTCCGTAATAATTTGATATCTTTAGGTTCTTCATTAAACAACAACCAATTTGATAATGAGGGCACATACTGGATCACTAAACTTACCCACTTTGCACTGGAACCTAATTTGATCATAATACCATGTAAAAAAGGTCATTCAACCCCATCATTGGCCTTACTCATTATGTCTAGATTAAGAGCAATATGTCATTTTTTTTCCTTTCTTTTTCTTCATTGCATGAAAAATTTCAAATGCCATCAGAGCATTGTTGGTTATGAGATGACAAAATCACAAGTAGTTTTACCAGCTATTTGCTTTTTTTTTTTTGTAGTAGTTCTACAAGCTAGTTGCTTCGTTTTTCATTTTAGAATTTACTTCTAACTCGGTATTCTATATTTAAAATCACATAACACTTTTTAAAAAAAAAAATTCCAGAAGCTCCTAAACTATTGAATTTTAGGAAGAATTATTTTTTTATACACATGTTTTGCATATGATTCGTTATATTCTTCAATTCATAAATTATATATACATAAAAGATCACCGCCTATTTTTATATATTTTGATATTATATTCAAATAGTTTTTATAACTATAGTTTTAAGTTTAAATTTCTTGAATGCTAGATATTTTTTTTAACAACAATTTGAGAGTACACTATATATTTATTATATTATACTATACTATCTATTTAATATCTATCTTATCTATATATCTATCATTATATATATCTATATATTATATTAATGATTATAATTATAATAATAATAATAATTATATATAGAATGATTATCATTTTATCCCTGGTTGGCACATCAAGAACCAAGAGTCTTGATAAGGTGCCACTCAGTTGTTATATTATGGACCCTTGTTCATAATGTAACATGGACCATACACGTGCGAAAACACGCGTCTTTTTATTTTTAACGTCAAAACCGCTGTACATACATTCTAATCTCCATACTTCAACCTTGGACTCCAAAGCTATAGTTTCTGGTACAGGCATCTCGTTAACTAAATCACCAAGCCTTTTCTCAACAACCACATCAAAATCACCGTCTTTTATAAGTTCAGAGACTTGTTTGAGCTTTTGACTCACTCTCTTGCCTACCTTATTGTAAGAGCAGAAGTGCTTAGGACAAATCCATCTGAGAGCTTTGTTATGAAAATCTTCTTCACCTTCATTAATGATCTCATCTGCAGCCTCCTGAGCGTAATTTACTCTCTTAAGCCAATCTTTCACTTTGTACACCTGTTGCATCTAAAGTTTCCTTTCATGCCTAACCCTTGCCTCTACATACTCTGTGGTTCAACATTCATCCAAGCATCTGTAAATCAATGTAGTAAATGAACTAATGAATTTGTAGTTAATGCTTGATGAATCTGTAGGCTTAAATCAATGTATTTTCTCAAAGGTGAAAGTGACCCTGCTGAACTAATGAATTTGTAGTTAACACTTGATGAATCTGTAGGCTTAAATCAATGAATCTCTAGGCTTAAATATTTCTAATTCAATCAGTTTTTCTTGCATCTTCTTTAACTAATGGTTCTTTTTAGTTTGTTTACCCAACATTCATCCAAGCATCTGTAAATCAATGTAGTCAATGAACTAGTGAATTTGTAGTTAACACTTGATGAATCTGTAGGCTTAAATCAATGTGTTTTCTCAAAGGTGAAAGTGACCCTGCTGAACTAATGAATTTGTAGTTAACGCTTGATGAATCTGTAGGCTTAAATCAATGTATTTTCTCAAAGGTGAAAGTGACCATGTTGAACTAATGAATTTGTCAGTAATGCTCGATGAATCTGCAGGCTTAAATCAATGAATGTTTAGGCTTAAATTAATGCATTTTCTCAAAGGTTAATAACCCTGGTGAAGTCAATGAACTAATGAATTTGTAGTTAACGCTTGATGAATCTATAGGCTTAAATCAATGAATCTCTAGGCTTAAATCAATGTATTTTCTCAAATGTGAAAGTTAAATGAACATCAATAAGAATTGAATAAACTTTGCATTACACGGAAAAAATCCAACTTCAGAGTTTTAGTTCATTGTACTATGTTAGTTGAGATAAAAGAAAGTTCTGCAATTTTTAATCATGGTTCACTTTCAAATTTTAAAGCTTTTTGTAGTATTTTTTTATTTGCACATTTCAACTAAATTTACGTCAATGGCTTAGGGAATTAGTTGGCTCACTACTTGCACAATATATGCTTCTGCAAATAGGAGTCTGTGTCCACGGCTGTCAATGGGCAGCTCTATTTTTCTGCATACTGTTAAACGACAACGCATTTTTTTTATGTTGTTTGCGTTGATAGAGTTGAAGGAATAAGAATGGAGTAGCCTATGATATTTTTGGAACTTGTTAGTGCAAGAAGAAGAAGCTACTGCGTAAAAAAAAAAAAGAAGAAGCTGTTGTGTTAAAAAAATGGAAGTTTATTTTCACACGTGTGATGGACCCCTTTTCCATATTGCAATATAGATAGGGGTCCATGATATAATTTGCAAGGTGCCACTAGGGATTGAACACATGACCACTAGGGTCATGGGGCCTTCACTTTGCCATTTGGCCTACGCAAGTGAAGGTTAGATATTATTTACAATCCGTAGGTAAAAAAAAAAATGCAATTATCATTTTCTCACCCAATTCGATGATATTCTGAAATAGCATTTTTGCCTTCTATTGAATTTGTGGTTCTTATGTAGCGGATCATTAATTTTATTTTATTTTGTTCACATATTCCTTATATGTTTTGTACATAATATTTTAATTCCTTGACTATTGATTATTTAAAAAAAATTGACTAAGGATTATTTATCTCCTTTTTGCATGAATTGTTAATTACATGATTTTCAATTATGTCTCAAATGTAGTTTCATCAAGGCTTTTGGTTCAAAAAGTAGATAATACAAAAAGCTAACAACCTGTTTGAGAGAGGTTTAGGCAAGGGGAAGTAAGGGGAAACAAGGGGAGGATGTCTTTTCAAGGTTATTTGAGAAGAAGAAGAAGGGGAATGTAAAGGACTGGTAAGGAGGGTTAAGTTTGTACTATTGGTATAACAAAATGAGGGCATTTCTTTACACCCCAAATTAGGGGTGTAAGGAAGGACAAGGAGGGGTGCATTTTTTTTCTTCCAATTATATTCCCGTTTACAAATTAAAAGTTCAAAATTATCCTCACTAGTTTAAAATCTAGTTTCTCTTCTAAAATTGACAGCATCTCTTTTTGCTTTATATGCAGTCTCTTTCTCTTTCATTTGCTTCCTCTTTTTCTTTCCAAAATTTTCAGATCTTGAGAATATTTAAATGTAAGTTGACTATCATTTTTATTTCTAATTTTTTTCCTTCATCTCTTTTTGCTTTATGAATTAAGGGTTAGCAGTATATTTTTATGTATTATAAAATGTGAATTATTATATTTTTCAATGCATATGTAAAAATATTGAAAATATATTATTATTATTATTATGTAAATTAAATTAAAATTTATATTATTTTAAAGTATAGAGGGTATATGTCTTTTAAATACATAACCCTCATTCCCTAATATTTTTCCCAAACAAAAGAATATAACCTAACCCTTCCCTCACCTCACTTATTCCCAAATAAGAGTTAAGTAATATAGTTTACTTTACCTTGCCTTTACTTACCCTTCCTATCCTTATTCTTGTTAAATGAACCACCACCTCATCCCATCCAAACAAGGAGTAAACGATTTTATTATTAGATATTTTATTAAGAAGATAAATCAATTTATTTGTAAATAATAATAATAATACAATTGATGCTCCTATAATTAATATTTTACCTATAATTAATATTTTATATATTCTATTAATTAATAATTTTCAGAAATAAATTTATTCCATGGAAATAATTGGTATATCTATTTAAATAATTAATAAATTTTACTAAAAATTTTATAATAATTAATCAAAGTGGATAAATGGTATATTATTATTATTATATAACTACTCATTCATTTACTGTTGTAAAAATAAAATTTTTTTGTTATTACCAATCATAATTATTCAATTATGATCTATATAGTCTTGCAAATTTCATTTTTAAATATGGAAAATTTAAGTCTTTTAATGATAATAAGTGATAACTCTAAAATTAGCTCAATTGTAGAACCTGCATGTACAAGAAGAGCAAAGTGAATATGTGAGATTTTTCCCACAAGGTACTCCGATACTTAAGTTAGATTTTTTGTATGTTTGTATAATGAGTATGTATGAAATGAATAAATATAAGAGAGTACAAGAATTTATATAGAGATAAAAAACCTTGTTGATAACCCTTATCCTTATAGGATTAGTCTTGTAATATCTGTATTGAATATGGATTATCTATTTTCTTATGGATTTAGATAAATGAGGCCTTATGGGCTTTTAGACTGTTGGGCTCACATTCTGGTCCTAGAAGGTGATATGGGTATTAATAATCCCCGTGAGTGTTGTTACGATATTTATGGCTGAATAGTATGAAGCGATGTTAAGCATTGTCTTGCCTCTTGTATGTAGTTTGATGTTGAGATGTTGGCAAGACTAAGTACTATCAGTGCTCTATGAATGTCAAAATCAAGCATTATTAGTGTTGGGTTGTTATCAAAATTGAGAACTACCAATGTTGTGTTGTAGTGTTAGTGATATCTAATCGAGTACAATCAGTGCTAGTCATGTCAAACCGAGCACAACTAGTATCAATGTTAGTGATGTCGAACTGAGCACAAACCAAAGCTGGTGATGTTGAATTGAGCACAATAAATGTTGGTGATGTCAAACCGAGCATAATCATTGCTGGTGATGTTGAACTTTACATAATCAGTGTTAGTGATATCAAAATTGAGCATTAATAATGCTCCCTTTCACAGTGTCGAATAAGGCACTCAGAGTGTTGAATGTTTAGACTGTCACTAATTAAGTGATGTAGGCCTAATAAGGTGCTCTATCGAGTTAGAATATTATTGTTGTAGTATTATTAGAGTAGCATCCATGCTTATGCCCAATGAATGTGTTTTCTTTAGCTGTAACAACAGATAAAATGAAAAGAATAAGATTTTTGAGATTGTCCGATCTCCTTTAGCAACGAATGGTAAGTCCTTAATGTATTCACAAAGATATACCAATATGAGTGGTACATGTTTTTCAAACTCCATGCATAAAGTTATGTTTTATTGATGACATATCTTTTGTCTTCATGTTAATAAGTATGTATTTATATGTAGATATATGAATATGCTTGTGTAATGATATATATATAATATTTATAATGAAAATAAATAATTAAGAAAGAGAACTTATATGATAATGTACTTAAGTCTTGCTCTTAATTCAATAAGTATTTATATTTGTCATTATTCGCTCAATTCTTATTGAGTATTTTGAAGGTGTCTAGAGGTAAGAGTCTAAGCTTTAGAATAACTGATGATGAACAAAAGCACAACTGAGAATGTATGAGCCAATTAGGCTAGTTATGGAGCCAAAATTGTACAATGTTGAATAGAACTTTAGGCCAAATTTTTTTGATATAATAATGAACATCAATAGTCATTGTGCTAAGAAATAGAAGTCGATGATCACAAATGCAACATATAGAGAATTTTGAACACCAAATGCAATTAAAAGATGTCTGGCATAAGAAAAAAGTAGTAAAAAAGTCAACAAGAGCGGCCGAGCAATCTTATATTTTGTCAGGATAATTTAGAGGTGAAACTAGCTAATGCTCTACCAAGATAGTTCCATATACTAACAAGTGACATAAATGTTATTGTACAACAAGTTGGGTAGCCAAGTGAATTGCTAATCCGACCTAAATGTTTATTGCCACCAATATGCCACCAACACCATACGTTGTTATGATGAATAGTGTAAGCATTTCTACATTGAAAAGTACTTCCAAAATTATGTAGTCTTCATCGCTATTTGGTAGCCTGAAAATGTTATCAACATAAGTAGGTTGCTTCTTCTCTGCCAACTTTTGTTTTGCTCTATTCTAAAATTATTTCCTTTCAGTATATTCATTTTCAGAGATGAGCAAACGATCTTGAGAAAGAAATATGCATAATCTTCTGAAATGTAATAAGTAATTATCAAGTATTTGAAAGATCGATTAGTGATAGTGATATCGTGTATACCATAAATGTTTTTGAGTTTTAGAGTCTTAAAGGATTCACCAGAACCAAAAATCCATTTTGATAGTGCTCTACCAGAAGGTACTTTTATTAAATTAAGAGACAAAATCTCGAATAAATTGAACCCCTTTTTGAAAGATAACTGAATGTGCCTCCTTAAAGATCTAAGTTCAAGACTCTTATGAATGGACTGTTCAAGATAAAGGCAATCATTGAGTAGCATTTTATTGGTATAAGATCAAATCCAATGTCAATCTCTTAGAAGTTATAACTTATTTTTTGTTGTTCCAGAGATCATATTCTTTAGCTAATATATTCTCCAATTAATATGTGGAGCAAAAGTTATGATCATTTTTTCCCAAGAATAGCTTTTAGAGTTAGTAAGGGATATGAAATCCATGAAGTGAGCTTGTAGCCTTAAGTATTTCTAGTTTCAAGCTTTATACTTTTAATTTTTATGTTATCACCCATTTGAAGCAATAGAAACTCCATCAACCAGTAAAATCAAGAACATTGCACCTTCCTTAGCAATAAGCCTTTACATGGTTCAATATTGATATAACTCTTCCATAGGAATAACTTTTTTAGTTGCTCGATTTTATAGAGAGTAGCATACATTGGTCACTTTTAGATTTTTTTTGCCATATATTTTCCTGCTTTCTCATGAGATGCCAAAACAAAGTGAAAGAGGCCCTAGAGGGGGGCAAATAGGGTAAATGAATATTTTTTAGAAGATTTAAGTTAAATTATGAAATTAGGAAGGATTAACGAAAAAAAGTAAGAAGGAGATTCAAGAACTTAAAGATTTAAGGAGTTCAATTCACAAATTGAATCTATATCTCCAACTAACTTATCCATGAGTTAGGATTTTGAACACCTACACCAATCTTATTGATTAAGATTGAGTTTACAAGAGTTTAGAGCATCAACTCTAACATTTTCAATATTTTCTAGGCTAAACTCTAACCACAATAATGATCTCAAGTGTTTAAGGCTCACACTCAACTATTAATCACTAGTATTAACTCCTCACTTCCTTTTTTCAACCCAAGAAAGAAGATGAAGAAGATAGCTAACCTAGCACACAACCCATACTCAAATACAATGAGATTTTTTGAATAAGAGAGTTGTTCAAAAAGATTTTTAAAGAATTAAATTGCTTAACCAACTTGTCTAATCTATTTGAATGAAGTTTCAGAGCTTGAATATGTTGAGAGTGAAAAATGGCTATTGGAGGTCATTAAATTTGTTCTTAACCTTCTTTACCTTCATTAAATACATATTCAGCTTTTTGCAGGATTTCATCTGCTCAGGATCGTGGGCATAAAAAAATTATAGCCTTTAGGACTGTAAAGAGCTGTGGGAGTTGTTTCAAGCAGCCTCAGGATCGTGAGTGCATGCTCATGATTGCAAGCAAACTTCTCATGATCTTGAGCAAGGATCGTAAGCAGCCCAGCCTTCTTTGGCTCGAAAAGCTCTATATTAGAGTCGAATGATCCTTTTCTCCTCAGGATCGTGAGCTGCTACCCAGGATCGTGAGTAGCAATTCACCTTGAAAATTCTTGACAATTGTTGATGAAATTAAAACTCCTTGCTCTTGAGATGTGTGTCACACTTCAACTTACATTCATAGAGGTTCTTTTGAGCTTGGATTTATGCTTTTATATTAACTCTACTATCCTCTATAGTGATCGTGACTTTATTCCTAACTAATACTTCAATTATTTAAACAAAAAGACTAGTTCATCAAAATTATTTGTTAAAGTCAGAACATAAGTGGTGAAATAGTTGACGATGCAAATATTCAACAGAAAGGTTTGTCTAAAACTTAATATGTTAAACCATAGACATATATTATCCATGGTTCAATGATTTCCTACAATGGAGTTGATGTTGTTGCATAAAGCTATTGATTAAAAAGCCATTAAAGTTGTAGCAGCTACATCTTTATATTTCTTCCTTATTTTTAATGATCTAGAAAAAATATTATCAAGAATCAATACCTTACTTAGAGTAAGAATTTTGTGTTGAGACTCATTATTATAACTTTTCTTTAAATTCCACTGTGAGAAGTAATCTCCTTAAAGACTTTCAGTCTTGCATTCCTAACTTCGTTGTCGCACTGGTAGCTTTTGTACCATCTTAGGATTCACTTTAGCACGAGTAGCAAGGATAACACTCCCAAGCAGAACTTTAACTATAATGAGTCAATTTACTGGCAAAGCAATAGCTCTAGTTAAGCATTTGATGATCCCTCTAATCAAGGCTTAAAATTTAATTATATCTATACTCTTTAAATTAGGCATGGAAACAAAATGAGAAGTTCAATGTTTGTGCAAAAAAATTACAAAATAGGCTATGTAGCATCCTATTATTATGCAAGCTTTCAATTGAGCAAGGAGCATCAATGGTGTAAGTTGACCCAACTATGCATAAAACTTTTGATGAGAGCCATGTTAAACCTGCTTCTATATCCAACAAAAATGTACATGAAGATGATTCTATGGGTTCATCTATGTTTGAGGGTAATATGTATGGGAATGTGGGTGGGTTCCTACTAGCCTCATAGGCATGCTTTTGAGCAAAAAGAAGATGATGCCTCAGTAGTGGCTACCATCTTATAACAACAAAGTTTATGGGGTGACGATCAAGTAGCATCACCTGATGAGGAAAATCCTTCTGTAATAATCCTAAATTACTTGCAAGTTTATGCTTAAGAATGCTCACACTTAAGGTTTGGTAATTTTAAATTTGGTATTAGTTTTGCGTTTTTCGGGCCATTTATGTTAAGGCCTTTAAAAAATAACCTAGAAGAGACATCTAAGGTGGTGGATGCCTCATCATCTATACACTTAGGTGCTTGAAATATTAAATATTATGGTGATGATCATCTAAAAATGTTACAGATGAAAAACTAATGCATATAGTTGATATAGATCCTGCTAACTATGATTCACCTGAGTATTCTTATAAGAATACTCAATAGTTGAATGTTGTATTCAATAATCCACAAACAAGTTTTCAGATGCAGAATATTACTCATTTCACAAGTGTAAACCAGACTTTAAAACTGACTTTGATTAAATATTTTTGCTTAGGGGGATCAATTAAATTTCAGTTGAGATTATTCCCTTCACTTAATTTTCGGCATCAACATGTATGATCATCATCTATTTTCATGTATGATTTCTTAAGCTTAGAAAGCTCAGGTGCTCAATAGCCTAATGCATTGGTGCTATACTCATTTATGTAGGCTGGTTAATTGGTGTATCGGGTCCTTCAGTATGAAGGGAAGTTGCATGACTTTCTTTTGACAAGTAGTAAAAAATAAGAAGCTTTTCTCCTTTAGGTCCTAAATTATAGGCCCTTGAAGCTACAAGATTTAAATGCACTTACCTTTTCAAATTTTCTTTAGCCTTTAATAATCTTTTCTCTTAATCTTTACATTGAAACTATATTGTTCCATAGGTGCTTTTCCCTATAATCTCGGCAATTGCACACAAAAGATCATTAGTCGTAAATGTTGAAGGCCTATTAAAATGTATTAGCTAACCAAAAATCTGATATTATTATTTTTTAGCTAATCATGCTCTGCATTATATGTAGGACCTCATTTGAAAGGATTTTGAGAACCAAACCGAGGAATGTATGTGTCTATAAAATAAGCTGACTTGTATCCTCACAAACATTTGGCATTACAAGGTTAACACTACCAGGAAGTATTTCAACTACAATGAAATAGCTTGCTGGTGAAGCAATAGCTTTAGAGGAATTGACAATCCTATTGGTCAAGGCCTAGGATATAGTTATATCGAGCACCAATGTTAAATATAATAGCAAAGAGTAGCTACTTGAGGAAAGGCTATCGTTGTTGGGACATATGTTGATCTTAGTATTTTAAGCATGGAAGCATCATGAAAGGTTCTTCTTAAGTTCAATGTTCCTTTAATACTGGGAACACAATAGCTACATAATTCTTTTCCTATGGATTGAACTAGAGTTTTCTTTATGGGTACACTGAAATTTGATAAAAGGATTAATTTTTCTCATAGACGGCTTTACTTGGTAACTCTGAAATTAGCTCAGATGTAGAATCTGCTCGCACAAAAAGAGCTAAGTGAACTTATGGGATTCTTCCCACAAGCACTCTGATGCTTAAGTTAGATTTTTTGTATGTTTATATAATGAGTATGTGGTTTATATAGAGATATAAAGACCAAACCTCTTTAGATATGAACTTTTATTATTAATAACTCTTATCCTTATAGGACTAATTTTGTAATATTTGTATTGAATATGAATTATTTGTTTCCTTGTGGATTTAGATTAATGAGGCTTTTGGGCCTTTAAACTATTGAGCCCACATTCTGGGCCTGAAGGTGCTATGTGGTATCGGGGTGAGCAAAATTCAACCGAACTGAAAAATCGTGTCTAAACCGACAGAAATTGACTCAAATCAGTTCAGTTTTCATTTTTGAAAATTTACAAATTTCGGTCGGTTAATCGAACCGACTGAAATAGTGAACTTTATGATAAATTAACATATTTTTGAATAAAATGTTACTAGAACTCATATATGGTTGAGATGGTAAGTCATTCTTGTTAATTGTTTCCCACAACCTACAACATTTTTTTTGGTTGAAAAAAAAGGCACATCTGAAAAAAGCAACTAAAACACTCGAAAAAGGCATATATGGAATTCGAACCCAGATGGAGAAAGAGAAAAGACCAATGCCAACACCATTAGACCATCAGAAGTTTTTGTTTTTTATGTTTCTTTCTTTTATATTGTTACATATTCAATTTTCAGTTAATCGACCAAAACCAAATGGTTTCTTCGATATTCAATTCAGTTTTGATAATTTAAGAAAATAAAAATTGAACCGAACTGAAACCGACCGTGCTCACCCCCAGTGGTATCAATAAGGGACGTGTTGATATTAATGCTAACTTAAATTTTATTAGTTGAAAAATGATGTTGGAGTGAATAATTATTTTTTTTATAGGCTTATTGGTGTCAAAAATTACAACATTTTCAACGTTCACAAATTTATATCAAATTTTATATCAAACTTTGAAATTTCGTAAATCTAACCCAATTTGACAAATTATTTGTAATTTTAGCATAATTATAATTTGATCAATATATGACATTTGATGTGAAGTATTAATCTCTATTTTTATGAATTTCAAATCTATATCATCTAAATACTAATTATAATTACTTAGACTTCAATCTCAGTAATTTAAAAATATCAAATGGGAATAATTTTTTTTTTAATTTATAAAGACTATATTCATCTCCTATTTTATCTAGTTTAAGCTTTTTATATGAATGTGAGACTATAATAATGAATGTTAGCTAATTCACCTCAAATGTCACATATATATTTTATTCTTTAATTCATGACCAAATCACAATTGTGCTAAAATTGCAAATGTTATGTTAAATTGGGTTAATTTTACTAAATTTTAAAATTTGATACAAATATGCAAAAAGTAAAAAAGATTGTGATATTTGGTAGCCTTTATATATATATATATATTTTTTTTGAATGAATTTTTTTTAAAAATAATATGCAAACAAATCATATAATCTCGACAAACCATTGATGTACAATATATTAATTTTTTTATATGGCAATTCTTTAATCAATTTTAAAATAAATAATATTGTTTATAATTTTTTTACAAGAATGAATCAATCTTTCATTCATTAAAAGAAAAGCATGTTTTGGTAAACAAAATAATATCAATAATTACAATCAACAGGTACTAAAACTAAAATTTGACTCAAATTGTAAATTTTTTTGTTAATATTCTTCAATTATGTTGACATAATTTTTTTGATGTGCAACTTGGCAATTAGGCACCATTCAATAATTTTGATCAACTATAAACTGATTCTTTAATGTTTAAATGAGTACTATTGCAAAAATATTAAAATTGGGAGATGATTAAACTCCATTAAGGAGAAACAAGCAAATCACATGAAGGATAATAATCCTATATAGGAAGATAAAAAAATCAAAGATCTATATTTGTTGAATATAAAGAAACGAAATAAAAAAAGAATAGAAAAGAATAAGAAGGGACTATTGCTGATCTATAAGATGATCAGATATGGCAAAAATGAAAGGCTAATTGTTTTAATGAAAACTAGAGAAACAAAGAGAGAAAAAAGACAATTAGGTTATAGTATATTTAATAGAAAGAAAATGACACTATATAATAAAATATAAAATTTTTAAAATATCCCAAACTCGGTGGTTGATATTTACTGGGAATAATTTTTTCATTATGTGCTAAATTAATAAAAATTAAATAAACATAAATATAAATATTATGATTCTACATTTTATTTTATTTTGGTGTGATTATTAGTAGTGAGTATAGGTTGGTTGAATCGGGTTGGTTAAATATATATAAAACCAACTTAAATTGAAATTGTTAAATATATAACCAAACCAAACTAATTAAGAGAGAAAATCGAATTGAATTTATTTTCTTTGATTCAGTTTAATTAATTTGGACTTATTGGACTTTTGCAATATTAAAATTATTGAAATTTTATAATTTTGTACTATTTTAATAATATTAACTTAATTTATTGTGATTAATTAAATATAATTTTGATGAATGTAGTTTTGCCTTTTGGCAATCCAGTCTTGTGGATTTTTTTTTCAATATTTAAGTACCCTTATTTTATAATTTTTTACACTTTAGTACCCTTTTAACTAATATAATATCATCATTATTTTAAGAGAAAACATTTATATAATATTAAATTTTAATAATAAATTTATTCTATGTATGATTGATGATCAATATAATCAATTAGTTATTTTTAAAAATATTATAAATTTATTGTAAAAAACATTTCTTTTTGTTCATAATAAAATAAAAAATACATCTATGAGTTGATTGTAGTTAATTGAATGATATATCACTCATTATATGATTTTAGTAATAATTATTTTTATATTAAAACATATATTTTAATCAATATTACCAAAGTATAAAAAAATAGGAAACACATAATACTTAACTTTCAAAAAAAATTACTACTAATTTTGTTAAAAGGTAGAACCACACATATTAAAATTATACTTATTCCTTAATTTTTTATAATTAATTTATTTATTATTTTTAAGATACTGACTAAACTAACTATGAATATCTTTAATTTAAATATTTTCTTAGTATTACTTGATTTGGTTAATAGTTTTTTTTTCAATGAATTTGGTTAATGGTTTTTTTTTGTCAAAGTCATAAAATATTTCATTACTGTAATAAGAAGGTCATTACAGAGAGCAATACAGACATATAATCACAATAACTTTATGTAATCTTATAACTAAATACTTGAAGGTCAACAACTGAAACTAAAAAAGCAACAAACTCATAATATCCATCAAAACTAGTGGAAGAGTCACTAAAATGTCCAAAAAGAGGACAAAATAGAAATTGAAAAATCTATGCAAAACATAGATTTGCCTAAATAACTTACCTACCGGGTAGATCGGAACAAGATCCATGAGTTATCTGCAAGAATGTGGCAAACTCGGTTACAACCTTCAAATAGAAAAGGTTAGTTGTCTGAGATTATTCTTGAGAATTGAGTAAATCGCTCCAACAACTCCCTAAATCCGGCTCCCGTTTAGATCTCAAGCACAAAAAAAAAAAAAAAAACTCCTACCAAAAAATTATTTATAACTATTAGCAAAGACATAAAAAAAATTGTAAATAATTTGAAAAATAACTTCAAATCTATAGAGAAAAGCAAGAAAATGATGTAATAGCCAAAGCCACTAAAATGTTTAAACTGAAAATTTATGCAAAACATAGATTTGTCTTAAATAACTTACCTACCAGATAGATGGAACAAGATCCATGAGCAGTCTATGACAAATTCGCAGTTACAACTTTAAAAAGTTAATTGTCTGAAAGTATTTTTGGCAATCGAGTAAGTTGCTCTAATAACTCTCTAAATTTGGCTCCTGTTTAGATCACAAGCACAAAAAAGAGAAATAAACTCCTATAAAAAAGTTATTCATGACTACTAAGACACAAAAAAATTATAAATAATCTGAAAAATAACTTCAAATCTATAGAGAAAAACAAGAAAATAATGTAATGGCCAAACCAATCCAAAATCAAAAACCACATCTACAATAAAGAAGAGGGATTACTAAAGGAATACAACTGTTGGTTCCAAATATCCATATAAAATGGCAATGTTTTATGAATAAATTCGGTTTGATCGTTGCAAAAAAAAAAAAAAAAACGGTTTGATCCAAATTAATCGTATTGACAATTAAAACCAAATTAAACCGAATTTTTTTGGTTTTTTTAAAAAAAGCGGTCAATATATAAATGACATCGTTTGTAGCATTCTGGGCCCCGCTTCAATAAAATGAAAATTGAAATTAAAAACTCCAATCCTGCCTGGACAGGCTGTTCGATACAACTTACGGTGCATAAAACACAATTACCATTAACCCCATACGCACTTCCCCCTCGAAGCCGCAGTATTCTCGCCATTTCACCATTTGTTTAAGGACGAAAACGTAATTTAACGCTTAAAACAAGTGTGATTACCCCAATAGACAACCTCACCGGATCCAAACCTTCTCTTCTTTTTCCCCCATTTTTTCTCCAGAAACAAAGAACCAGATCGAATCAATTCGAATCAAAACAGGAAAAAAACCCTAATTTTTCGAATCGAACGTCTGTTCTCTCGATTGAAATCGAGAGGTTCTTGTTCTTTTTTTTATTTGCTGTAAAAAATGGGCGATTTTAATCTCGCTCTGGTGATTGTGGCAATAGTAGTGTGCATTATCGTTCTATTGTTCAATGTTTACCTCCTCGTCAATTATCAGCATCCGGATGACAAGAATCAAGCCTATTTCCCTAAATTCGTTGTCGTTTCGGGCCTCTCTGTCGCTCTCATTTCTATATTAATGTTACCGGCCGATGTCGCTAACCGGCAAGCCTGTCGTCAGGCGATATACAATGGCGCGTGTAATCTCACTCTTCCTATGAAGGATCTGTGGATCGCTGTGTATATCATTGATGCTGTGCTTGTCTTCTTCGTTATTCCCTTCGCTATGTTTTACTATGAAGGCGACCAGGACAAGTAGCTTTTTTTTCCCCTTTCTTCTTAATAAATTTCACTATTTTTTAACTGTTCAGAAATGGTTATATTGTTTTTTGTTTTTTTGTTGGGTTTGCAGGACCGTTGGCCAAAGGATAAAAAGCGCGTTATTGTGGGTGATAACAACAGCTATTGTATGCGGTCTTGTGCTTGGCATTTTATATGGTTTGTATTTATATATATACATATATGCTTGTGTTTAATTCGATTGAATTTTATTTAGTTAATTCTTGCTTTTGGAAAAGCTTGTAGCTGCTGGAATTCAATTGTTTTGAATAAAGTAGGAAATGAAATTATCTGGATAAGGGATAGTATTTTGTGAGAATTCAACTGAACTGAATTTTTCTGTACATGATTTATTCTGTGCAAGTTCATAGTTAATTCTCATGTTTAAACGAGGAATTCTGAAAGAATTTAATTCAGTTGAACTCTTGCACTTGACTTAGTTCGAAAAATGCCTTAATTATTTTAGCCTGAATGCAATGATATAAAGTACTAGGATTTTTTTTTTGTTGCCTTTTTAGTTGTCTGTTGTTTTTTAGAGTAGCCTAATCTTCTGGATTTTTTTGTTAGAGAATTTTTAGCTTAGCATATGGGAGTTTTTTGTTTGGGAAAACAGTTCTTGCAACCCTGTATATTTAATTAATTGAATCTTGGACATCAAATGTCATGATTTGGTTTTGAAAACTTCCATAGATGATGTCTACCAGTTTTTAATGGTGAACTGAAAGTTGTTACATCTCTCGTTCATGGTTATGTTTTTATTTGTTGTCATGTTTGATTAGGGATGACTTTTTCGTTGATGTAATGCTCTTTGATGGCATACCAGGGCTAGTTGGAAAGGTGGACTTCACTGTTAGGCATCTATCTTCGACCACAACTAACTTTCCTAGTTCTTGGGATTTCTCCAATGGCCAACCATGTATCGGAAATGGTGTACACCAGGTTATAATTGATAAATAATATTGTTTCCTTATATTTTTATCTACTGGCTTGTCATTTTAAAACTGTAGTTTTATTGTACAATGAGTACTTATTGAGGTCATTCTTTCTTTCCCTGCATTCTTTGTCATTTCTAAAAATTCTTTCTTGTCACAGTGCTCTGCCTACCATGCAAATGCTTCCTCAGAGAAAACATGGACCATGCGCACCACATTTCCGGAATATGTTGTTGCCCTGGCTACAATAGTTGGATCTGTACTTTTTTCGGTATGAGCATTCATGCAGACTTTAGCTTTAAAATTTGTTAAAATATTTGGGCTTTGACTAATTACATGAGTGAACTTTAATTATTAACTATTTGTGATTTTTTCATTGAAAGGCCAATGGTTGAAAGTTGTTAATCTGTGTGTAGACTATTCATGTTAATAAGGTTTGGCTTGTCATAAATGTGACAATAGATTTTTACTGCGCTCATATTTGCAAGATATTTGGCGGTGTTGGGATTGCTTGTTTACCATTGGGGCTTATATTTTCATTCATCCGTCGTCCGAAGGCTGTCATCACTCGCTCACAGTATATTAAGGTGATTCTTCATTGCATATTTTGCAGCTCTACAGCAATATAGCCCTAAACAATTTGGCATACTGCATTTGTGATTCTTACTGACAGTTGTTAGCATTACGTAGGAAGCAACTGAACTTGGTAAAAAAGCAAGAGAGTTAAAGAAAGCAGCTGATGCACTCCATCAGGAAGAAAGAAGCGGTTCAAAGGGCAGAAAGTGGCGTAAAAATGTGAAGGCAGTAGAGAAGGTATATGAACGTGCAACTTTTCTTTTAGTGGGTTGACTCTTTACTGTTTGTTTAATGCACTATTTATAGGTGTTGTTCTCTGGACATTCAAATTTTGGCTCTTATCTTTCAAGAGTATGTGTTTTTGCATACAGTCAAATGAAAGATGGTGTTGCTTCAGTAATTCAAAATTGTGTTATTTTCTTTTAAAATCATATTTAAACTTGAATATATATTGTGTTTTGATTCCTTTATATATATGTTTTGCAATTCACTTTTCTGTATACAAGTTGAATAGATGCAGATAAGGTGCTTCTCATGATTTATATTGGTCGTCAATAATGCAATCATTCATTCATTGGCTACAGTCCCTTGTTTTGGTTATTGAAACTTATGAATGCTTAAACTTGCAGGAGTTGCTTCAGTTGGAAGAAGATGTAAAGCTGTTGGAAGAGATGTACCCTCAAGGAGAAAAGGTGAAGATTTGAAATCATTGTTAAAATATGTTGCTATAGTGTATTGCTGAATCTTGTTAAATTGCTGTTTTTGGTTATCATTACCAGGCTGAGACAAGTTGGGCTTTGACTGTTCTTGGTTACTTGGCAAAACTAGTGTTGGGGATCTTAGGGTAAGTGCTGATGTTCCAATATCTAATTACCATTCTTTGTACTCTGCCAATAAATGAGAAGTTTTGTTATTTGGATATTGGATGTTATGTTTCTTTCCAGGTGTTATTTTCTCTAAAAATCCATTTGAATTTTTTATGCACTGCATTCAAGATAGTAGTTTATATAAATAAGTGACCTAAATCTTAGAGAACAAATGAGTGCCAAGAGCATTCAGTTTGAAGCTTGGGGAGGCATTTTTTAAAGCAGCAAAGAAAAGTGTGGTTTAAATTCAAAGAGTAGTGGAAGAATAAAGAAAACAATGAAATTGGGCTCTATTTCAAGACAGAAAGTCCTGCAGCTCTACATTGTATATAATCATGTGATGAGATGGTCTTTCAGTGGCTGGACATGTGACAACCTGGAGAGCATTGTTTCTATTAATATAACAATTGCTTGTTAGTTGCAGTCTTATAGATTCAGTTTGAAACTAATTATGAGGGAAAAAAAGTTGTGTTTGAGGAGCAATCTCTCTGGACCTATGAAAAATATTTAGGCAAGAGTAACAACATAAGGGAGTGGGAGATCCAAGAAGGAAGGAGGGACATGCAATAAGGGAGATGTAAAATATGAAAAGAAAGAAAGTAGGAAGCTGTACGAAGAGAAGAAAGGTTTTTGAAGCTTTTTCTGGAAAGTTATTGGTTTAGGTGAGAGGAGACTTTTGAAATATCTAGCGAATTTTTTCTTGAACTTGAGTAGAGAGATTATGTTAATCTATAAAATGTAATAGAGAATATAGTAGACTTAATGGCTAAAAATTTTTAATAAGACTTCTTGCAGTTAATAAACTATTGTATCATTTAATTTTAAAGGTATTTAGGTTATTCTGTGCATCTGGTTCAAGGATTTATAAACTTAACCAAAAGCTTTTTTTTTTTTTTTTCACATTTTTAATGAAGCCAACCCAACTTGTAAATAACCAGAGTGAATTTACCAAAAACGTGTCTGTTTGATTAACTAGTTTGGTTTCAGTTGAATAACATTCACCCATAGGTTGGCCCGTTGATATGAGAGTTTGGAGTTACATGGACTGGAGAATAATTTGCTCAAGTGGAGGGAAATATTGTACCATATAAAGGATATACTAGTCATTAGTGAAAGAAGCACTTGCAGCCTGCATCAATTGGAAAACTGGATAATATGTTGAAACGCAGCAATACACGTGGTGGTCATAGTTCTTGATGTTTATGATGGTGTTCAATGTTAGTGAAAAATATGTTAGACATTATTAGCAGGAAAAATTATGGGGTGTTTGAAATTGATTGATCTTGAAATTTTTTCTTCCTTCTGTTTTGTAAAGCACTCTTGTTTGGAACCATCTTTTTTTTTTTCCAGCAAAAGCTGCCAGGTCAATATTTTTTCATTGTCACTATTTGTTTTCCTTCCAAGGTCTTGCGTAGAAACTTGTATTTTGGCAGTTAATACTGACTCCCTCTTTGTGGTTATTTAGTCTTATTATGAGTAGTCCGCTATGTTTGGATTTATGGGAGGTCCTACCCAAACTGAACCTCTTGTTTTGTTGTTATTAGATTGATTGTTTCGGTCGCTTGGGTTGCTCATATTATCATTTATCTGTTGATCAATCCGCCTCTCTCTCCATTTTTGAATGAGGTTTTCATCAAGCTGGATGATCTTTGGGGTAATTTTGATATATTTTTGCAATTGAGTTTTTTTTTTTGGTTATCTAAGTTTAAATTGTTATTCTTACTTCTGGATTGGTATTCTGCAACCTTGTCAGGCCTTCTGGGTACTGCAGCATTTGCATTCTTTTGCTTCTACCTTCTGCTTGCAGTGATTGCTGGGGCGATGATGTTGGGTTTGAGATTAGTTTTCATCACAATTCATCCCATGAAGTAAATGATTTTTTTTGGCTGCTTTTTGTTATTAAGCATAGCGTATGTTATATTTGTATATATATTCATTGGATGGCTTAATTATATAGTGAACCTTGTCGTACAGGTGGGGAGGCACTCTGATGAACTCCTTTCTTTTCAATGTTGGGCTTATTCTTTTATGCTCCATTAGGTCTGCATTTTTTTCCTTTTAAAAGCACATCTGTTCAGTATTTTCTCCCTTCTTGTTTCTATTGTGTGATATTATCAACAGCAGGTAGCTCATTGTTTGATTTTTTTTAATAGTTGAGCTTCAAAGCTCTGATAATCTTGCTAAATGCTTATTTATGAACAAATTCAACCATTGGCAAATGGCTTTTGAGAATGTCAATTTGAGCCCTTCTCATTCTATGATGAGCCCCATTCTTGACTATGAATTGAAATCCTGACCTCTTTAATGAGAACCGAATACCCAAACTCACCTTGGTCTTCTTAATCAAGGTGAGGGAGGTGGCACTTGGCTGAAGTCCAGTGCTGAATTTGTAAATCCATGTCATTGAGTCTTTCAATCTATTCTTCATTATTCCATTATCTTGGATGTTATTTGCCAATTAAAAAAAAGCTAAGTGCATTGCTTTGACGCCAGTTATTCACTATGGGTTACATTTTCTTTCATTTTTTCTTTTCTTGCCTTTCTATAATTGGTACAATGCTTATTTTTTGGCATATGAACTGATTTATTTGGTTTATAATTTGTGGATTGTTATTACTATAGCATGCATATGAAAATTGTATTGGTTTTTGGAATGTCAGTGTGATTCAGTTCTGCTCTACGGCATTTGGCTACTATGCACAAGCAACTGCTGCACAGGAAATTTTTGGCCACACATTGCAGTCTCTTAGAGGAATCAAATATTTGTACAAGTAAGTTGCAACTGATACATTCCACATACCCCCTTATTCTGATTGTACATGTGCACTTTACTGATCTAGTTGGATACTATTATTTTTATTTGATAACAGGTATAACATTTTTCAATATGCATTTGTTGTTCTTGCGGTAGTGACACTGCTGTTGTATGCTTCCTTGGTATGTGTTCATACAGTTCACTTTTTTTTTTTCTATTGCTAATTGTTATTATAAGGCCAAACGTTGATCGTTACTTTAATTACTTTTAGGGATGGAGAAGAAAAAAACCAACTGGCAGATTCCAGCTTTCATCCTGAGGCATGTTTTTGACTAAAGGTGGAGCCCTTGGAATTTTTAGTTGTATGGTCTCTTGGGGAGTTGGGGTGGATGTCCATGGCCCTATTTTTGCTTATGTTGAAAGTTTTAGAGGTAGGCCATTATCATCTTCGTAAATTTGGTGGCTGTGATGGGAGTGGCATGGTGATTGCGGCTGCTGTTTTAGTTTGGTTTCCTCCTTTTGTATCTATTATTCTTTGTTTGGTTACTGTTATGGCTTGGGCATGTACGAGTAATCTGTAGCACACGGGAGATGCATTTGTACAACGTCTTTTGATGTAATATAACCGAAGAGAACAAACAGATCTTAGAGGCCATTCCACGTTCATGCATTTGAAGTTTCTGTCCACATGCAGCATGATAAAAAATTGCCTATAAATTGAATTTCACCGACCAAAAATTTTTGTTTCCTTCCATTCGTTTTTCTGCCAAACCACAGTTCTACAGAAGCAAAATGGTTATGGTAATTATGAAACGCTGAATAAAATTGCAAATTGGGTTGAATTAGGTTCCGCTTCCAGATCCGAAATTTCACATCATCTCTCTCAGCTATATATCAAACATGGACGATGATCTTTGTTCGGTCTCATGCTATTAATTAGAATGCTAGTTATATTTTTCTTTGTTTGAATTTTAGTCTCTTTGCCCTTCCCTGTACTCTCTAAAATGCCAGAAAGGCTAAAGTGGTCATATGGAAATTCAATCCAGTATTTTATTGAACAGAAAAGTATACTTCTGAAAATTTTGAGTGAAGTGCCTGTTGCTGAGCTATAAAAGAAGAGAAAACAGTAGCAATGTCCTTCATGATTGGCTATTTAAATCAGTCCTATCGCAATGTCAGATCCAAATTTGAGATGTTCACAGTAAGTCCATCAGGACTGACAGGATCATACAGCGAATCCTCAGAGAATTCAGCAGGCATCGAGTTCCAATGTAGACTCGGTTCCCAGTCTGCCTCTTCCACGACCTTCATAATCTCTTCTACTACAATCTTGCTCCCCTCTGACGAAAAATGGATTCCATCCCTACAGAAATATAAGACCGATATTAATAAACAATAACAACACTTAAACTTGCTAGTCTAGTAAATAATATATGCGCAGAATAGGTAAGGAGACGTACGAAAAGCAAACATTCTTCCAATTATCTATTTGCTGCATTGCAGTCCAAAGATCAATAGCCTTCAGGTTCATCTCACGGCACAACTCTAAACATGCTTCTGAATATATTCGGCAGCTCTCATTTGTTCGGACCATGTTAAATTTATGGCTGTTTTCAGAACCAGTGCATCATTGGATCAGTAAGACACTGTTTATAAATTCAATGGTGAAAAGAAAACAAACTAAAAGCACCTAAGGTCTTTGGCAATTTGTTCCTCATTGACAGGAGGAGCACTTAGAAAGATAATTCGGGTCTTCTCTGAAAGGCTCTGCCGAAAAGACAGGATGTTAAAATACCAAATTACACTCACATGGAGGAGGAAAGTAAAGCATTGGGTGAATCAATATGCAATAATCAGACTGTTTTGAAATATTACCTCGAGATGGGTAGCTATCTTCCTCATGTTGTCAATAAACTCAGGTAGTGGAACATGAGGGCCAAAGCCAGTTGGATGAGGGTGGACTGAGTCATTGCCTCCAAAATAGACTATCACCAGTGAAGGTTGAATAGCAGCGTCCTTAATTGAACATAACCCCCCCCCCCCAAAAAAAAAAAAAAAATCAACATTTAACATCCAAGGATGCTGATAAATTCATTATGATGGCAAATCTAAGGCAAAAAAAAAAAAAAAAAAAAAAACCAAGAACAGCCCTAAGGGAATAAATTGATTCCCCTTCTTCTCTTGAAAAAACAAAATTGCGCAAACAAATCAACATTTAACAAGCATTATGTAAATATACAATATGGTACCTTTGGAAATACTTGATCAAGAACCTGCAGAGCACGCCTTGAATTCCAACCTGAGTATCCTCGCAGCAATATATCAGCCTGTTCACCGATTATAAAACAAACTCAGCATTCTTTAATCTCTCTGTTTATGTGGGACAGTTTTATATCATTGTTAATAGACTGTAACCAAATCTTGAAAATAAGAATGCCACAAGTCAGCAAGTGTACTCATGTGGGGATTGAATCTAGAGTCCAAAATGTCTCAAAAACTATGCAACTTTCATATCATTTCAATCATCAACAGAGTTTCCAATTGTTGAATAAAAAGAATATAGAAAGTGGACTGGATCCCACCCACCACTGTAACGGGATGAAATGCAACAGTACTAATCATGGATATGAAAAGTGATGTCATGGACGTGACAAATGAACAAACACATAAATAGCAAACACATGAAATATCATGAGAACATTTCAAATACCAACATCAATTAAACATCAAAATATTATACTTTAAGATCAAAAGCAAGAACCAAGAAGCAAGAAAAAGAAAAAAAAGAAAAAAACCTTGCGAGCATACAAGTCTGCAAGAATAGCACCCCATCCGTTGTTGGAATAGC
The DNA here is from genome assembly GCA_949671775.1 of Mallotus repandus. Lineage (NCBI taxonomy): Eukaryota > Viridiplantae > Streptophyta > Magnoliopsida > Malpighiales > Euphorbiaceae > Mallotus > Mallotus repandus. Next base: position 39,088 of record CATIWM010665210.1, read on the forward strand.
TCATCTGAACAATTGATGATCCAAACAGCACAAATTGTGGCCTTAATGGACCAACCATATTCACTCTTTGTTTTCTTTTCCTCTTTTCAATAATTACCCTTTTCAAGAAATGGAGAGGAGGAAGTGTTTTCAGGCTCTAGCGCACACACACATATATAGAAGTGTTTATTGAACTCAATTTCTTCACTGTAGTATATAAACCTTAATACAGTCCATATGCTCAGCCCCAGTGTCCCACCCCTACCTTAACCCTACCTTACGTTAGACAAACATTCTGTGATAGAATAATGCCAAGTTTTTTTTTTTTTTTTCAGAGAATAATGCCAAGTTTGATAGTAACAAGAGCAGTGTACCCACTTCCTCTTTCGTGCGGCACCTTTTGCTTGATGGAATAATACATATATTGATGGAATAATACATATATAGCAACCTCCACCGGTACTGAACTTTTCCTCCGCAGAATGTTATGATTACGGCGACAAAAAGAGGAATTTTTTATTTACTTTGAAAATTTTAATTATTATTTATCTAAAAAGATTCATATTCAAATTCCTTCCACTATTAGTTTTTTTTTTAAAGTCTTTCACTATTAGTTTTATTTTTTCATTTTAAACGGTGTCAGTGGATTGAATCTAAAATCTATTTGATTGTAACTATTGTCAGATGAATTAATTTAATATCCAACTGTATATTACGATTAGAATTAAAAATGTAGATTAAATAAAAACAGTCCCTACGAACTAATCGCAATAGTTGATGATAATTTGTTCCTCTATCATTAATAAATTAGTCATCAATTCACGCCTTGTGCAAATTTTAAATAATATACACATTTTGATATAATTATTAAATAATTTTTATAAATTAAAAATTACAAATTAATTAAATATAAAAATAAAAATTTAGAAAATTATTATAATAATTTTATTTAATACTTTTTATTAAAATTATATATATAGTAATAATAATAATTGAATAAATAAAATAAAAATAGAAAATAATTGATAAGTTATACATTTTTACTTACCTTAAATAAAAAAAGATAAATTTGTTTTTAATTGAATAAAAGATAGATGTTTTAATTAGAATAAAAGATATAATTTCTAATGAAAAATAAGAGTAATATCTTAGATGTAGTATAGGTAATGTGTTTTATGTAGAATAAAACATATATATTTTAAAATAAAAATTTTTATATATAGAAAAAGGTAACTAAATAAAATTAAAAAAATATATTACATTAGTTTTATTTTTTTTAATTTTATTGCCATTATTTTTAAGTATAATAGAATTTGTTTTGAGAACTATTCAATTACTATTGGAGTATATATGATAGTATTTTAGTTAATAAAATTTTCAAAAATAAAATTTTTAATGGTTTAGGAATTTTTTTTAGAATTTGAGTAGTATTAGAATATGTATAATAGTTTTAGTTAAAAAATAATACAAAAAAAAAAAAATAAATATTTTATTTTTAATAAAAATTAGGAATTTGAGTAGTATTGAAATATGTAAAATAGTATTTTAGTTAAAAAATAATACTAAAAAACTATAATAAACATTTAATTTTTAATTAAAATTAGGATTTTTTAGAATTTGACAATATACTCAAGGGTAGGGATTTTTGTACTTTTCTTGTTGATAATTGCACTCTATTTTGACTTCATTTATAGTTTAAATGAATTAGTTATCCTAAATTCAAAATTTATATATTTAAATCCTATTATTTTTATTAATATTAATATTATTATTTAATTAAATAAATCTTTTTGAAAATAATATCCTATTATTTGTTTATATAACAATTTTAATGTTGGAAACTTAATATAGTTATTATTCATTACAATTTTGACAAATATTTTATTTAAATAATTATACGATATTCTTTCAATATGTTTATGACTAATATTTTCTAAACCCTAAAATTAATTTTATATAATTATGGCCATAATTAATCATAAGATAATAAAAAATTATTTTTTATTTTCTTAATAAAAAATTGAAAAAATAATAAAAGTTATATTTTTTATATAACAATTTAAATATTATAATTTCATTAAATTTATAATTTATTATAATATTAGTAAATTTTTTATTTGAGCAATGATACTTTGTTTCTTCAATATTCTTAATATTATTACTTTTATTTACTCAAAAAGTAATTTAATGTATTTTCTTAATTTCAGCTAATAATTAAATAATAAATAAATAAATTTAATTTTAATTCTTTTTTATTAATTTTTTTAGAATATCTAAAAACGATAATTATACTACTTTTCTCATATAATATAAATACTACTCTCTCAAACAATTATATATTCTATTTTTCAAGACATGATCATAGATACAAGATAAATAAATTTTTTTAATTAATTTAATTTTAATTATTTACTTAATAAACATCAATTTAATAAGCTTTTGAAAATAATAAGAGTATTATTTTATTTATGTGGAAATTTAAATTTTCAATCTTGATAGCATTACATTATAATATAGTAATTTATTACAATTTTAATAAATTTTTTATTTAAACAATTATACAACACTCTTTCAATATTTTTATCTAAATAATAATCCAACTTTACAAATTTGATAGAGTTATAATATAATAATTCATCACATTCTTTATAAATTTTTTATTTAAACACAACAATTTTTTAACATTCCTAATGTTAATATTTTTCATCATTAGTTATTTTATAAAATTTGTTAATTTTGATTTTAATTATTTACTTATTTTAATTTAGTAAGACTTGTAAAATTATATTATCTAATTTGATTTATATTAGATACAATATAAGTAGACCAAATTAAAATAGAAATATATATATATAAAATAAAATTACTACTAAAATTGTAATTAATTTAATTTTTTTAGAAATAAAATAGAAGTTTACCTAATTAAAATATAGAACATACTTTCAATTAAATTAAAATTGCATCTTAATTAATTTAATTTTATTAAAGATAGAATACAAATTAACCTAATTAGATTAAAAAATATATTTTCAATTAAATTAGAAATATAGATACAAATATATTGTAAATTAAAATATCAAACATTTTTATTTTAAAAATTACAACACATTTCATAAAAATTATAATGCTATTTTATAAATTTAAATAAATGTTTTTGGATTGATTATAACTAATCCTCTGCAAGGGGCAGAGAACATTTCCTGGGTGATACTCATTTTAAGACATACACATATATATTATTATTCCTTTCTCAAAAGAGGATGCTCTACAAATTCTGTAACCAGTAACCACTCTGTGTTGTTCCTTTCTCCTCCTGAGGGTCTTCTTCAAGTTGTTCATTTCCATCTTTCATGTCTCTTGTCTCTTCCCATTTTTGTTTATTTGTTTATATACTTAACTAAGGCAACTTGACAAATATATCAATTTTTGTTTATTGTTTTTTATTTTTACTCATATTTTTAATATCTATATGCATAAAATAAAATAAAAATATTTAGATATTAAAAATATGAATAAAAATATAAGATTGACAGCGTCATTGTAAAAAAAAAAGAGATTATTTTGGATGGAATTGAGTTTTTCTAAAAAATATAAGATTAATTATTTTTAAATATACATATATTATTTACAGTCCGTATAAAACGTAAATTTATAACTAATTTATTATAATTGTCCAATTTTAAATAGTTTAATAATATAGTCCATTCAAAACATTTATAAATTAGGTTCTATCCTAATCTTTTTTTATAGATGAAAAATTCAATTCTTACCTCCTCTTTCCAATTTAAATAAATAATGTATTTATGCAGTACCTCCTTTGAAATCTTTTTATTCTATGTTACATTTATAATTAATATTTGGGATAAATACAATTTTGATCTTTACCCTGTGTTTCATATTTTTTTACACTTTAATACCTTTCTAATAAATAATTTTTAAAATGTATGTTTTAATGTACAAATAATATACATTTTCAATGCTAAAATTATATAATGAGTAATATAGCATTTAACTAATTACAATAAACTCACAAAAAATCTAATTTAGATGCATTTTTAATTTAATATGAATAAAATAAAATGATTTTTAAAATAAATTTATAATATTTTTGAAAATAACCAATTTGTTAGATTGATAATAAATTATATATAGAATAAATTTATTATTGAATTTTATTCTATTAATGTTTTATCATAAGATAATGATGATATTAGCTATAAGGGTACTGAAGTGTAAAAAATGTGAAATATAAGATACTTAAATGCTAAAAAAATATATAATTGATTTTGCCATAAGGCAAAATTATAAGGATACAAATTGTACTTATCCCTTAATATTTTATACTAGTTACATTAACTTTATCCAAAATAATTAATTTTGCCCCAGTTTTAAAAAAATTGCTTTAAAAACAGGCACTTTATTTATAAAAGGAAATTAAATTTATAAATAATTTGTAATTGGTATTTTCTACAATTATTTTATTTCAAAATAAAATAACTTTTATCAAAATTTAAGAAAAATATAAAAATTTTACTTTACTTTTAATGAAATAATATTATCTTTCATAAATATAAGAATTAGTATTTTTTTTTGTTATAATTTGATATATTTTTTTATTAAATTATTACTTTGTATGGAATTCAACAATTTTTATGAAATTAATTGTTATGATTATTGAATTCTTTTATAAGTATTATTGTCACTTTATCAATTGAAAATGTTTTTTTAGATTGGTACTTTTGTAAAGAAAAAACTTAATTTAAAAAATTCATTTTATTCATAAAAAATGTGAAACGATTATTTTTTTTGTGAAATGACATTATATTTCCTAAGTTAAGATTTAATATATTTTTTTATTATAACTTGATATATTTTTATAAAATATCATTATTTTTTATTAATTTAAAACAATTTTATGTAAAATTTGTTAAAATAATTTCAATTTATATAATTATAAAAATTATAAAAATCTGTTTCATAGAAAGTGGTTTATTTTTCAGTAATGCAATAATTTAATGTAAAATATATAAAATTATAATAAAAAAATTTAATTTTTATGAAAAATTATGTTATTTTACAAAAAATATAATAATTTTTATTTTTTTTTCATAAATTTAAATAAATTTTATTAAACAAAGTATATTACTTTGTTTTAAAAATAAAGTATAGAAAGAGCCTTTGTAATTTTAAGAAAAATTTATTTGTATAAATAATTTGTAATTTTAAGAAATTTTTTTTTTGAAAGATAAGATTCATTAAACAAAATTAACCAAGGATACAAGCAAAAGACCTCTTAGAGTAGGGGTAAAAAGCAAGCAAACTGGGCTCTAGCTGTAGTCATGGGCTTAGAAACATTGTCACCCTTACAAACAAGTTCAAAGTTGCCACTTGGGCCATCACTAGGACATGAAGAGAAGCCCACTTGGGCCTGTTGAACAATTGGATGCTGATTTTCTTCATTCCGTATGGTAGACATGTCATAAGTAGTAGGCATCTGCTGCCAGGCTGTTCCTTTCAGCATACGGAATTTAAAGTAAAACCAAAAAGAAAAAAAATCACTTTATTACTTATTACAATTTTTATATTTACTGAAATAAATACAAATTTGTTACTTTATCATAAGAAAATTGGGACAAGGTGCATTTAAGCCCCTAATGTTTTGCCTAGGGAGCACATAAGCTCTTTTTCGGTTTTTTGGGCCATTCTAACACAATTTTTATGTTTTTCTTCATTTTAAGCCCCTCTGCACATGTCAAAATAAGCTTTAGGCAGCCATAACCGTCTCCTTTATAACCAAACCCAACCATACTGTGCTCTCATGAAGTTGCGACACTGCCCATTCTCCGTTTGCAATTGCTTAAGCATCTTGAGAAAAAGATTAAAACTGACAATTTTATTGAGAAGAAGGAGCAGCGACATTGATGTTAAAAAAACGTTGAAATGGGATGAAGCTAGGGAAGAATTAGTTGAAGGATGGATCAAACTGATTGCATGACAGTAAGTATGAGCAAAATAGCAGCTGCAATGACATAAATGACAGACCATGGAGTATTAAAATACTATTGTTTCAAAGTTGCCTTCCATTTGTTCCAAGGGTACTTGCAGTATGCATTGAGTTCTTCCACCAGAGTTGAGAAGTCAAAATCATCGTGAAAGAGGAGATTCTCTTGTTCAAGTTTCTGAAACAGAGTTGACAAACCCTCACTGTTCACCATCAAATTCTTTATGATACCATTTTGAGCGAGCAAGTTCACATCCTTAGGAGCCTTCACTAGCAAAGAAACTAGAGATATATAGTCACTCACATAGTTGCCACGCCCATGGTCACTTAAGCATTGCTCAAATGCCTGCAGATTTCTCAACAAAATTTCTGTGTTGTCATCTATTTGCAATGATGGAATTGTTATAACCCCTTGTTTGAATTTCTCAATAACATAAATTTCACCAAAATTTTCCCAAGTGACAGACAATAGGAGAAGGATAAGATTAAAAAGAAAGGCAATTTAGACTTACAAGTAAACTTCTTTGGATAATCTTGGCTCTCTTTTTAGGCCTTTGAGGAAGCTTACGACCTTTCATGGCCATAAAATCTTCTAATGCTGTTAAAATGACAACTGAATTCTTGGTGGGAAACTAGCAATGGGGTCCCTAGAAATTCAGAGGGAGGCAGCTTATGAGCTCAGGTTATTAGCAAAAACTGGCATGGATAGTCGCAGGAATATCTCTGAGGCTGGAGCAATACCATTTCTTGTAACATTACTGAACTCAAAAGATCCAAGAATTCAAGAAAATGTCGTCACAACTTCACTTAACCTTTCGATATTCGAGAACAATAAGGTTTTGATAATGGCAGCAGGAGCAGTTGGCAACATAGTAAATGTCCTGGAAGAAGGGAAAACTATGGAGGCAAGGGAAAATGCAGCAGCTGCAATCTTTAGCTTTTCTCAATAAAATATTGTAAGGTGACTATTGGAGCATGTCCAAGAGCAATTCCAGCCTTGGTTCGGTTTCTTAGAGAAGGCACAAAGCTGGAAAAAGGGATGCTGCAAGTGCACTATTTAATCTTGCAGTCTATAATGCTAATAAATCAAGTGTCGTATTTGCTGGGGTGGTTCCTCTGCTAATAAAATTGTTGATGGATGACAAAGCAAGCATAACTGATGATGCCTTAGCAGTTTTGTCACTGCTATTGGGTTGCTTTGAAGGGTTGGAAGAGATAAGAAAGAGTAGAGTGCTAGTGCCTTTGCAAATTGATCTCTTAAGATTTTGATCTGCCAAAGGGAAAGAGAACTCCATAGCTCTTCTGCCAGCAAACACACACATATACACAGGCCTCGATACAATAATTTAGTTTCAAAGTAGCCTATTCAAAACAAATACAAACTGCGAACAAAAAACATACCTGAGCAATACATCCAACAAGGCCCATCCCTTTAAAGATTTGACGAAAAGCAAGAGCAACAACAAGATTCAATTTCATTAAATACTCCTCTCCTCTCTCTCCCACTTCCATTTTTGACATTAATTTTGCATTGCTCTTCTTTTCCACACTTAATTCATCATGCGTCCCCACAAGAGCGTACTCAGGAGTACTCTGTTGGCTTTCACTAGTGCTGTGACCATGGCTGTGCTCAACATGTGCACTCGCTGTAACATCAACAAACAAAGCTACCAAAGAAGTTGACAGAATTACACTGGTGGCGAAACACTTAATCACAAGAACCGCCTTATTGTAGAGAGGTTTGCCTTGTAAATACTTAGCAAGGAATACAAGAAGAGATGCCTATAAGACTAGTAAAGAAGATAACCAGAAGAGAGATTAACTTGAGATAGCAGTGCCACAACACCAAGAATCGTGGTTGCAAAGGTGGGTTTAATGTGGTGGTGGTGGTGGGCTGTTGTTAAAATGAAGGTAAAAGGAGGTGGAGGTATGTGTAGGCACGAGACTTTTGGTAATTTTAACAAGAATTTATTTTATTGTATTTTATATTATGGACCTTTATTTTTTAAATAATTGTCACATTTGTTTGATATAACGATGTTAAAATTGCTGTAAATAGAGGGCTTAAAATAAAGAAAAATATAAAAATTATGTTAGAATGGTAAAAAAAAAAAGGGCTTATGTGCTCCGGACAAAACGTTAAGGGCTTAAATGCACCTTGTCCAAAGAAAATCTGTCGTAGGGTTTTTGTCGAGTTAGAAAAAAAAAAAAAAATCTCAAGTCAGCTGGAGCCGATAATTCGAAAGGTAAATACAAGCAGTGAAGCAATTTTTTTTTTGTTCTTTCTGAGAATTGAACGGCTCAAATCCAAGAAGTCAAAAAGATTTTCATTTGATTCATTGTAGGGTGGTTCACTTCATAATCATTTTCAGGTACCAAGTGACTATTACTAGGGTTTACTTCACCTTGTAAATTTATGTTTCTTGAATTGAATTGATTTCATGTACTCTCAATTTAATTTAGTATCCGGAATTATAAATATCCCAATTTGAAATTGTTTCTCAACGATGACAGATGGCGGAGTTGGCTGTTGATAAGCACGTTAGTTACATTATATCTGTTGAAAAGGTATGTTTTTTCTTCATTATTATGCTAGTTAATCTTTGTTACTTGTTTGAAGTACATGATTGAGCTGTTAAGCCTGACCCTTGATGTTAAAATTTTGGGGTTGGTTATGTTATTGAAGAAAAAGGATAGTTTTGAATCTGTGGTGATGGAGCACTTAAGAATCAATGGAGCATATTGGGGATTGACTACTTTAGATCTTCTAGGAAAGCTTGATGTAGTTGATTCAAATGAAGTAATTCAATGGATCATGCAATGCCAACATGAGTCTGGTATGTAAATAACAACTTCATTGTTTTTTTTTTTTCTTGCTTTGCTTTCCATCAATTTCCATTTGTGTACTTTTGCAAAATAGCGCAGCCAATTATAGTTAATTATTTGTAACTTGTTTGAAGGCAAAGAAGTAAAGAAAAGATTAGATGATTGTAGTCAGATATATGATGATTTTTCTTTTTGGGTTTGCAGGCGGGTTTGCTGGTAATATTGGACATGACCCCCATATTCTATACACCCTGAGTGCTGTGCAAGTTCTGGCCCTTTTTGACAAGCTAAATGTTCTTGATGTAGATAGAGTTTCAAACTGTATCCTTGCTTTATTATTTAGTAACTTCCAGATTGGTAATGCATTTTTGTTTTGATGAATGCCAACCTAGTAAACTACAAATATGTGAATTATGTTTTTGAGACAGTTATTCATTTTCTTGTAGCTGAAATATAGGAAAAACAGATTCAGTAATTGACTGATTCCTTTTATGAGATCTGTAGATCAAGCGAACACAAATGACAAATTGATGGACTACAGTATACAAGCACCCCAAAATTATTTTGAGTTATCTATTTCTTGTTTTACTTATATCTTTTGTCAGATGTTGCTGGGCTGCAAAATGAAGATGGGTCCTTTTCTGGGGACATGTGGGGTGAAGTTGATACAAGGTATTCGTTTTTCAGTCACAGATCCTATGTGATATCTTGTGTTTTGTTTGAAATTAGTAAGAAATGGATTATCTTTTAGTTAACTAGTATTTTTTTTCCAGGTTCTCTTATATTGCTGTGTGTTGTCTCTCTCTATTAAAATGTCTGGATAAAATAAACGTGGAGAAGGCTGTGAACTACATCTTAAGTTGCAAAAATTTGGATGGTGGGTTTGGATGTTCTCCTGGTGGGGAGTCTCATGCCGGACAGAGTATGTTCTTTGTTGCCCTAGGATTTTTCTAAACATTCACAGCTTATAGTTGGTATTCTACAACCTTCACTTACTTTTTGTTCTGCGTTATAATTGCCATGGTTGAAAATTTGTTTATGCTCAGTATACTCAAATGTTGGTTGCAGCTTTATATTCTGCTTCCCAGTCCCTAGTCAATGCTTATATTGGTTTGTCAATTTTTTTTTTCTGAAATTGTTTATAATTAATGCTGCTTTCCTCCTTGCTTTTCATTGGATTAAGGTCGTTTAGGATGTCATTCTATGCATGCTAGTGGAAATTTTATGTGTACTTGGTGTTGTACAAGATTTTTATAAGACGCATAGTTGCCTAACGTTGCATTACTTGACCTTTAGGTGTGTGGAAGATTTCATTCTTTACATTGTGAAATGAAGTGGGTTGTATCATTGAAGCTTGCTTATATGCTTTTTTCTCCTAATGATATCATTTACATGAGGAATTACTTATTCTAGTTTGCATAATTTGTTTCCTTAAAATATGATCTAGATACAATGTGCCTCAATCTTCTTTTGATTTCATTTCTCAACTAATAACATCAGTAAAAACTTATATTTCACTTTGCTAATTCTAAAAATTTATATTCTGCTTTGAACCTATGTAAAAGGTTTTTATGACTCAAAGAAGTTAGTACCTTATAAAATAAAAAGTGCCAACTAAAATTCTTCTCTGCATGATTGCAGTTTTCTGCTGTGTGGGTGCTCTTGCTATTATGGGGTCTCTACATCATGTTGACAAGGACCTGCTTGGATGGTGGTTATGCGAACGGCAAGTTAAATCTGGAGGTCTGAATGGCCGCCCTGAGAAACTTCCTGATGTTGGTATTTCTCTCAAATATGAGTTGCTTTCTATGAGCTTTTTGTAGATTATTGCAATTAAGATCACATCATATCACTTCAGGTTTGCTACTCTTGGTGGGTACTTTCTAGCTTGATAATGATTGACAGAGTTCATTGGATTAACAAGGATAAGCTTGTTAAGTTCATCTTAAACTGTCAGGTTGGTGTATATTTTTTGGAATGAACTCGAGAACATCACAATGCTGTTGATATTGGCATTTTGATTTCTGAAATGTCATTTCAAGTCTTTTGCTAAAATGTGTTCAAATTTGCAGGACACAGAGAATGGAGGAATTTCAGACAGACCTGATGACGCAGTTGATGTATACCATACATATTTTGGCGTAGCTGGTAGGTTTCTGTGTGTTCATTGAGCTTGAGAATATGGTCAAACTCAAAGTGTTTTGTTATTTTTTTATGCTGTGTTCATGGTCACTGCTTTATTCTATTCTGAAGGTCATTTATTAGTTTTTCTTTTCTCATTCTGCTCGATATCACAGGTCTTTCACTTCTCGAGTTTCCTGGACTCAAAGCCATAGATCCAGCTTATGCTTTGCCCGTCGATGTTGTGAATAGGATTATCCTTGGTAGATGACTGATTTGTTTTGCATTAGATTGTAATCTTCCATATTTGACATGGCAAGATAACATTCTTGATACCTTTCTGAACCTCTTATCCAAGAAACATGTACCTAATCTATATTTGGAATGATTATATACGAGGAAATTAGAGATAATGAAATGTAAAATGATAACTATTTTTTTTTTCTTTGGTAATTAGTGTTGAAGCTCCATGTTAATGATTCTAGCAAATGATGCTCAACTAGCGTTGTTGAATGATAAAAACAGAATTCATGTTAAAGAGTTCCATGATTTTAAGCTAATAATGAGGAAACTATTGCATCTGATATGCATATCAACCAACAAATTGATATTGCACTCTTGATAGGAACAAAAGATGTATGATAGAAAAACAGATAAGAAAAAAATAAGGGAAAAGTGTAATTTTGTATCCTGTTGTTTGAGGTTTTGACGCATATAATTATGTATTATTTTTTGTAATACATTACTACCTTGAGTTTATATCTGTTAACATATTAAGAAAAAAAGTTAGTAACGCCGTAAGTACAATTTTTTATCCTGTGTTAGTTTTTTTGTGACACTTTACTACACTGAGTGTATGTCTGTTAACACATAAAGAAAAAAGCCAGTAACGCCGTTATACCTGCTGACGTAGCGTGCTAACATAACTTTCACTGTGCTGATGTGGCTTCCAACATATGACTTATGTCAAAAAATTTAATTAATTTCTTTTTAGGAACAACGAGGCTCAAAGAGTGGGGAGGAAAAAAGGTTTATGAGAAAATTTTCAATTGAATTTGGCCCAAAGTAATAGTCCTAAATTTCTACCTTAACCAGAGAAATTGTCCCAAGCTAGCTCCTTCGCAGCAACCTCACGATCTCCTGTACACCCAGCTCCTTCGCGCGACGGACAGCTGGCAGTGGGGAAGCTTTAGCTAGCGGAGATGACGGTGAGGACTCGATAGCGACTTCCGACAGTGGTAATGACTTGTGGTGGAGATCCGGTAGCAAGTAGTTGACCGGAAGAAAGAAAGCAAAGCAAGATAAGAAGAATATATCCTCAAATTTATACACTCAAGGTAGTAAAGTGTCACAAAAAAATAACACAGGACCATCTGTGTCAAAACCTCAAACCACATGGTACAAAATTGTACTTTCCTTTTTTTGGAGGGGGGAGAGGCCGGAAGCCATGTCAGTAGGTGTAACGACGTTACTGACTTTTTTCTTAATGTGTTAACGGACAAAAATTCAGGGTAGTAAAATGTTAAAAAAAAAAAAAAATACAGGACCATCTTTATAAAAATATGAAATCACATGGTAGAAAATTCTATTGAGCGAGGTTCCACTGAATCGTTGCCTCCGAAGTATACAATAACAAGTGAAGGTCGTATAGCATCATCCTTAGTTTATTGAAATAACAGACCATTATTGATGCCCCAAGTACATGCAAAAGATATTAATTATTTGCATAATTGTTGTTTGTAAAAGAAAACTGTTTTTAAATAATTGATGTTTTAAAAATTTAATTTAATTTTTAAATAATTGACGTTTTAAGTTGTCAATACATTTTAACTATTTTTTTTCTATTTTATTTTTATTTAATATAAGAGAATTAATTGAATAGACATCTATTTCTTTTGAGATTCTAAATAAAATTAATAATTAGTTAATAAAATTATTATAAAAATAGTATAATATTTTATACATATATTAAATATATTTTTTAATTTATGTAAAAAATTCTTAAAATTGAATTATTTAGTAACAGTATATATCATTATTAATATAACATATACCCTCGGGAAAATTTTATAAAGAATTTGTAGGGCCTTGAATTCCAACCTCCATATCCTCAAAGCAAAATATCTGCCAGTGATATAACCAATCGCATCATTTTACCAACACAATTTGGCCCCTTACTTCGATGGTCACCAAAACATACCAACTCTTACACACAACACAACAGAATTTGACATTTTTCCTTTATTATCAGACAAAATTTTGCTTTTGTTTTTGTTTTTACCAATAAAGTGTTAATCAATATACAACATTTATCAAGAAAGTGCTTGAAAACTTCAACAAACAAACGTTTTCTGTTTTGAAATTCAAAAATTTCAAGAATTTGCCTCATAAATATTTCAGGTTTTTAAAATTTTAAAATATATTAAAAAACACGTTTCTAGCTTAAAAATGTATATTTTTAATTTTTTTTTAAATAATAAGAAAAATAAACTTTAAAAAGATTTTATTATTTTTTAACTAAATGAACTAATTTATGTTTCAAATAATCTAAAATCAAAATGGTTATTATCACTAGCTCCGATAATGACAGAGATAAAAATAAATTTTTAATCATTATTGTCTCTTTTGCCTGATGCTGCTACAAGAAATTTTGCCAGTATTTGAAGAAAGTACAATTTTTTACCCTGTAATTTCATATTTTTATAAAGACGGTCATGTATTTTTTTTTGATATTTTACTACTATGAGTCTCTGTTCGTTAACACATTAAGAAAGAAATCAGTAACGTCGTTACATCTGCTGACGTGACTTCCAGCCCGCCCCCAAAAAAAAGGAGAAGTACAATTTTGTACTCTGTGGTTTGAGGTTTTGACACAGATGGTTCTGTGTTATTTTTTTTGTGACACTTAACTATATTGAGTGTATAAATTTGAGGATATATTCTTCTTATCTTGCTTTGCTTTCTTTCTTTCGGTTGACCACTTGCTGCTAGATCTCCACCACAGGCCATTGCCACTGCCGGAAGCCACTGTCGAGTCCTCACCGTCATCTCCGCCGGCCAAAGCTTCCCCATTACCAGCTGTCCGTCGTGCGAAGGAGCTGGGTGCATAGGAGATTGCGAGGTTGCTGCGAAGGAGCTGACGTTGCGTGAAGGAGTTGGCTTAGGATAATTTCTCTGGTTGAGGTAGAAATTTGGAACCATTGCTTTAGGCCAAATTCAGTTGAAGATTTTCTCATAAACCTCTCCTCCTCCCCACTCTTTGAGCCACGTTGTTCCTAAAAAAAATTAATTAAATTTTTTTTGACATAAGCCATATATTGGAAGCCACATCAGCACACTGGAAGTCATGTTAGAACGCCACGTCAGCAGGTGTAATGGCGTTACTAACTTTTTCCTTTATGTGTTAACGAACATACACTCAGGGTAGTAAAGTGTAACAAAAAAAATAACACAGGATCATCTGTGTCAAAACCTCAAATCACAGGGTACAAAATTATGCTTTCCCTTTTTTTTTGGAGCTGAAAGCCACGTCAGCAGGTGTAACGGCGTTATTGACTTTTTCCTTAATGTGTTAATGGACATAAACTCAAGGTAGTAAAGTGTCACAAAAAATAACACAAGACCATCTGTGTCAAAACCTTAAACCACAAAGTACAAAATTGTACTTTCCCCTAAATATAAACAAAACATACATAGTGTAACAAGCAGAAGGAGCAAGAATAGAAACTTCCAATTGATAATGGGTCATGTTCATTTTTTTCTTGTCATCATCTTTACACAAACGGTAACTAAAATGGTTGCAATGTTTGACTAATTACATATATGGCAAAATTATAAGAACATTATGTACATCAAAATCAACACAAGCAGCTGCTACAACTATAATTATCAGTATGAATTTTAGCAGAACTAATTATATATATAAGATCAAAGAAGAGCAAGGAGCATAATATATACCTTACGAGCATACAAATGAGAGAGAATTGCACCCCATCCTCCATTGATGTAATTTAACTGAACTATGGATGATCCAAACAACACAAATTGTGGCCTTACAGCAGCTTCAACCTCCATCTTTTCTTGCTTTTCCTAGTTGTAGTTGATCTGTGTCTTAATTTTGTTTAATGCAGTGTAATGAGTTGTTTGTTATTGATCTGTTTTTTCTTTTATATGTATATATATAAAAGAAATGCATATACCTGGCATATATAGTGACTATATCTTTGGTCTATACTCTTGATGATCACTCACTTCCTCTAAAAAGTATAAAAAGTGCAATGCGAGTTGATAGAAGTAGACATCAAAATATTCTATCCATCATACCCCTAAAATTACATAAAATAATATAAAATATAAAAGATCTAAAATGCCCCTAAGACCAAAAAATGCTACCCTTGACATTCTCCTCCACTCAAGCAGTCAATGCCCTCGTCGATTATGACTCTATGAATTGCTTAATCTTGTATTTAAATGCTTTAAGATTTTCTTCATTTTTGAAACTATTCTCTTCTTCTTATTACCCCTTCCATTTCATTAAATACTCCTTATATTTGCGCCTGTTGGAAGCTACTACTCTCTATGCTAGCTAGGATCTCTTCCACTATCTTCATTGTTAGTTCTATCTTGGAGATTGAAGGTCTCTTTACTTGGTTCCAACTGGTGTGTTTGTTATCTACATGATAAGGCTGTAGTTTGCTCACATGAAAGATAAGATGGATGTTGAGTCCCTCAAGTAGTTTTACTTTATAGGCAAGCAGTTTGGAGTGTGCAATTTTTTCGCATTCGATTTGAAAAATTTAAATCTCCTTTCCGGATTGTTTCAAAAATTTGGAGCGATTCCGAGCGGAGATTTAGAGTAAATGGAGAATCCAAATCGGTTTAGAGCAAAATTAAAATTCGGATATTTATATTAATTTTTAGTTTATATATTTAAAGTTAATATAACAACTTCATAATAATAAAGAATATATATTTTTTACATTATATTAAGTGTGTTTGATACAAATGAATTTCACAATGTAATTCCAAATGATATGTGTTTGGTTTAAATAAACATGTTGTAGAATTCATTTATAATTTCAAATTTTTAAATTTGTGGAATTGATTATAACTAGATTAAATTCTAACAAAATTGTTAGAATTTACAAATAAATTCCACAATTTTTAAGGCTATATTTCTATATTTGCAACGACAAGCGACGACTTAAATGTAATCGCAAATATAATTAGCGACAAAACACATTAATTAGCAACAAAAATTAACACTCACAAATGACTGTGTTTTTTGTAGTGCCTCTCATCATTTCTATTTTCAAAGATATATTTATATCTAAAGGGGTATTTTTTTGACAAAAATTAAAAATTAAAAATTAACTTGAGTTTTAGATTTATACCAAACACATTGTAATAAAATATAAAATTTATTTGAAATGAATTCTATAAATTATTCATTTGAACCAAACACAATTTATTAATAACAATTCATTTAGAAATGAATTCCTTTGGAATTCATTTGGAAATGAAATGAAATCTTCGGTGGAATTGAACCAAACATAATGTAAGAGTGTGTATCGTATGAATGAATTCCACAAAATTTTGTGAAATTCATTTGTATAATTTCAAATTATGTGTATTTTGTTTAAATGAAAATGTTGTAGAATTCTTTTGCAATTTCAAAATTTTAAATTTGTGGAATTGATTATAACTAAATCAAATTCTAACAAAATGGTTGGAATTTCCAAATGAATTCCACAACTTTTAAGTCTATATTTCTAAATGACTAAAATACTCTCTCATTATTTTCATTTTCAAAAATATCTTTCTATAATTTTAACCAAAACTAAAAATTAACTTGAATTCTAGATTTATACCAAACACAATATAACAAAATATGAAATTTATTTCAAATGAATTCCACAATTCATTAATTTGAACTAATACACTTCATTAATAAAAATTCATTTGAAAATAAATTATATTTGGAAATGAAATGAATTTCTCGGTAGAATTTAACCAAACATAATGTATGTATATTATACTTAATAATAGCATTTTTTTAAAAATTTTCTTTTTAAGTTTTACTTTGATATTTATATTTTAATAATTTTACAATTGGAACATATAAAATAAAATGACTATAAATTTCATTGTACAAATTTTGTTTGTAAATTTAAATTTTATTTATGATTAAACATATATTAAAAATTAATAATAAAAAATTCAATTAATGAGTGTATTTATTTTATTTCAAACAATTAAATAATATTTAAGTTGTCAAATATTATATGCTAAGTTAACATTTAATAGTAGATTAATTAAAATATATTATTTAGATATAATTTATTATTAAAATGATACTAAATTTTTGTAACACACAATTTTAGATTTCTAACCTTATCATGCATTACTTATCAACTTTATAATATATCATAAAAAAATAATTATAATTATTAGTGATATATATATTTCAGTTTCGATTCTTCAGTTCGTTCGATTTTTTGTTCGGAGAACTCATGATCTTTGGATTTGCTTCAATAAAATGTTCCGAAACAGTTGGAATGAGATTTACGGTTTTGAAAATTTTAGTTCGGTTTTTCGGGATTTAACTTGTGGTTCGCATAGCTACCATCCGTGCACAACCCTATTTGCATGATTGTAGTTTCCCGCTGTGTGGATGCTCTTGCAGGGTAACATATCATGTTGACAAGGACCTGCTTGGATGGTGGCTATGCTAACGGCAAGTCAAATCTAAAGGTCTGAATGGCCGCCCTGAGAAACTTCCTGATGTTGGTATTCTCTCAAATATAAATTGCCTTCTATGTACTTTTTATAGATTATTCCAATTAAGATTACGTCATATCGCTGCAGGTTGGCTACTCTTGGTGGGTACTTTCTGACAGAGTTCATTGGATTAACAAGGAAAAGCTTGTTAAAGTTCATCTTAAACTGTCTGGCAGTTAGTGGCATCATATAATATATTTATTGTGATATAATTTAATCTCATTTATTAATATAATATAATATAAATTATTAGAAATTTATTAATAATTTAACGATATTATAAAATTATTATTATTTTAATTTTTATAATTATAATAATAATAATTATTATATATACAAAATTAAACTAGAAGGTCATTCCTTATGACTTATTATTGTTAACCTATATTTTGATAATGACATCATACTTATACAATTTGATACATGATTTTTTTTTAAAAATTTTTTGAACTCAATCAATAGACACTGTTTTAATAAATAAATAAATAAATAAATGTTCAATTTTTTTATAAATCAATTTTTGATTTAATAAATTATATAGTTTATGTTTAAATTGTATATCTGATATTAATTAAAGGTGATAGGAAAATAACTATATTTTAAATTTTATTGGTAGAAAGTAGTTAACTCTTATTGACATTTAATTTAATATTACTTTTGTCAGTAAATTTTGTATTTTCATTTTGACATTGTTAATTAATGGGTTAAATATGATTTTTTTAATATAGGTTGAATAAATTTGTTGACATAGTTAATTAATGGGTTAAATATATTTGTGGTCACCAAACTTTGCACTTATTTTATTTTGAATACCAAACTTCAATTGATTTCATTTCAGTCATTAATCTGAATTGACATGCTGACGTGGTGAATATTCTTTAAATATTCTAAGTCCAATTGCCACATTAGCAAAACTCTACCAAGTGACCGGCCAATGACGCTTAAATCAAAGTTTGGTTACTAAAATAAAACTAATTAAACTTTAGTACTTAAAATAAAATAAGTGCAAAATTTGATGACTATCAAAATATTTAACCCATAGTTGGGGTCAACCTCGTCATCAGACAGACCTGATGAGGAGGTTGACTCAACTATATCTGGAATGATTATATATGAGGGAATTTAAGATATAGTAATATAAGTTGCTAACAATATTTTTCTTTGGTAATTAATCTTGAAGCTCCACACAGGATATTCTAGCAAATAATGCTCAACTCGCGTTGTTGCATGATAAAAACAGAATTAATGTTAAGAGATCCATGATTTTAAGCTAACTATGACATTGACTAATGAAATGATACTGAACACTTGATAGGATCAAAAGATGTACCACCAAATACGGATTTAAAAAAGAAATTTAAAGCTGAATTATTCACTTCATTTTCAAGATTTAACTACCAATAATTGTTGAAATTAACTGGAAAATACTGTTTTTATTTAAATAATGTCTCAAAATTGCAATATCATTAAATTAGTTAGCGGAAAAATTTTATTGTTTTTGTGGCCTTATCTAGATTAAATCAGACTAATCAAAGTCCGGTACTGATGGTTCAAAAATAATTCAACTTATTCAATAATAGTTGTGTGTGGCATCATCTCTACTTAGTGTCAAGATGTAACGAGGATAAGAAAGAAAGAAATATTCTGAAAATCAAGCAGTACATCAGATTATTCCAATTGCAGGTTTCTGATAGAAAGATCCTCAAAGGCTTCAGGATCTATAGGTGTAACTCCTACAAAATCACTTGGCATCGCCAACCAGTGCAAGCTTGGTTTCCAATCCGCTTCTCTAAGTACCTTCATTATCTCCTTCACCACTACTTTGCTCCCCTCTTCTGAAAGATGGATTCCGTCCCTGTTGAGTAGCACATCATCATCGTATCAGTAGTCTGACAATGAATTATCTATCTTTTTGCTGCAGGATATAAGAGAATATGCAATTCTCATGCGCCTTCTTCCCTTTAGTAATTTGTGAAATACAAAAGAACTTACGAAAAGCAAGCATTCAACCAATCATCCCTTTGCTGCATTGCAGTCCACAGATCAATGGCTGTCACCTCGATTTCCCGGCACAGCTTTAAACAAGCTTCTGAATATATTCGACAGGCTTCATTGGTTCGACCATTGTTACTGTTGATCAAACAAACATATAAAAATCAGTTATATAATGAAATGTGCTGTACTAATTAATAGATATGTGAGTTAAGGGAGGGAAAAAAACAAACCCAAAAAATCGACGGATCATTTCCTCATTGACAGGAGGAACACTCAGAAAGATGATGCGAGTCTTCTCTGAAAGGCTCTGACATTGAAACAGGAAGTTAGTATTCCAGCTTTTTAACATAAATAGCTAAATTGAGATGTGTAACAAATTTACACTAGTTTAGTTTGAAACATGTGTTTATAAGTTATAAATCTTGCTGTTAGGTGCAATACAACCGCTATAAATAAGAATTGCCCAAATATATATTACCTTAAGATGTTGAGCTATCTTCCTCATGTTTTCGACATATTCAGGAAGTGGAACATGAGAAGTAAATTGTGTTGAGCGAGGTTCTACTGAGTCGTTGCCTCCAAAGTATACAATAACAAGCGAGGGTTGCATGGCAGCATCCTTAATTAGTTGAAATAGCAACACAATATTAATGTCCCGAGTACATGTTTAAGATAGTAATTATTTGCAAGATTGCTGTGGAGAAAAATATCATTATTAATCTAATATATATACCTTTGGAAACACTTTATCAAGGATTTGTAGAGCATTCCTTGAATTCCAACCTCCATATCCTCGCAGTAAAATATCTGCCTGTGATAAAACCAATTGCTTCATCTTACCATCACAATTTGGCCTCATACTTCAATGGTCACCAAAACATACCAACTCTTACACACATAATACAACAGAATTTCACTTCTTTTTTTTCCCCCTATTATCAAACAATTTGGCCTCATTACATCCATTGTCACCAAATTTTTTTTTTTTGTTTTTTTAATCACCAATGTGTTAGTTAGTGTGCAACATTTTGAAAACACAAAAATTTCAATAATAGACATTTTTCCGTTTTAAAATTCATAAATTATAAAGAACGCATTAGAAATACTTTAAAATTGTTTATATTAATTCAAAATAAGTTAGAAAATGCGTTTCTAGTTTGGAAATGTATTTTTTTCTAATTTTTTCTAAATAATAAGAAAAATGAATTTAAAAACGATTATATATATTTTCTAAGTTAAATAAAATATTTATATTTCTAATAATTGAATATTGATTGATAATAATATTTATTACAACGAATAATTTCTTTTATATATATATATATATATATATACATTTTTCTATAATAATTGTTTCCATTTCTGTGTTATAACATAAGTATTCAAAGGAAAGATAAGCTCACGTGAGCAGCAAGAACAGAAAAGCTTCCAATTGATAATGGGGTGGATCCATTTCCTAGTTGGAAAAGGTAAACAGTCAACAGGGTCATGTTCATTTTTGTCTTGTAATCATCTTACACAAACAGGAACCAAAATGATTGCAATCTCTGATTAATCATATGGCAAAATCTTAAGAACGTTATGCAGATCATCAAAACTAACACAAACAGTTGCTATAGTTATAATTATTGGTGCAACCATGAAGAATTTTAGCAGAACTAATCATATATATGATAAAAGATCAAAGAAGAGCAAGCAAGATAAAGAAGCATAATACATATACTATACCTTACGGGCATACAAATGAGAAAGGGTAGCACCCCAGCCTCCTTTGATGTAACTAAACTGAACTATGGATGATCCAAACAACACAAACTGTGGCCTTGCTGCAGCTTCAATCTCCATCTGTCTCTTTTCTTTTTCTTTCTTTTCCTAGATGTAGTTGACCTCTGTCTTAATTCCTTTTATCGAGTGTTGTGTAATGAGCTTTTTGATCTGCTTTATGTGTGTGTATATATATATATATATATGTGGAGAGGGAGAGAGAGAGAGAGAAACATTTTTAGGAAAGAGATAAACCATTTTGAACCCTTGTATTTTTTTTTCACATTTAGTTCTTGTACATTAATTTATATACATTGATTTTTTTTTGAAACGTTTTATATTGAGTCTTTATATATTTATTTTTGTGCTTTCATTAACATTAGAGATTATATAATATTTTAATTGAGACCTTATATTTTTAAATTATAACTAACTAAGTCTTTAAAATTTTAATTTTTAGTCAATTAAGTCCTTATGTTTTTTTAAAAAATATTTTAATAATAATATGACTCCACTAAAATTGCTAAATTTAAAATAGATATATTTACTATTTTTCTATTTAATTAAAATATAGTTCATTAATTTATAATTAATATTTAATAATAAACATGTGTATAATTTTTAAAAATACAAAAGAAAAATATGTATGGTGAAAACTAAATTTAAATATATATAATAAATCATTTTAATTGGTTATTATCATTTATGTGTCTATTTAATAGAATCATAATTTTGTTAATTTAAGATTCTAATATAACATTTTATATAAAATAAATTATAATTTTAAATTTTCATTAATTAAAACGTAAAATTTCAATGAATAAGAGAAAACCGAGTTAAAATTTTTTTGTTAAACCAAATATTTTATAGTTAATGCAACTCTAAACCCAATAATTTAAAAATAAATTATAAATTCTCTAATTTATTTAATTTATCTATCGATTGATATATATATATATATATATATATATATATATTGTAGGTGTTAGGGTTCAACGCTCGCCCAAGTGTTTAGCAACGACGGCACTGTGCGGGCTCAGCACCCACTAAAAAATACAACATGAATTTTAAGTCTATATCGGAGATGGGAGTCACCATTCGGAGACTCGGGACATACTTTACAGTAACTGGATCCCACAGACAGCCTTAGCAGCCGTCCTCAGAGATTAGGTTTGGAAACTGGATATGGATTTTTGGAATGCTCACCCAACCTTGCGGTTGGTGTCTGTTTGTATTTTGTATTTTATTACTTTTAATTATTAAATTATTTCTTTATTTACATGCAAATTTGCAATTTTCTCCAAATAATTTCTAAATTTTACATTTAAATTCAAATTATTAATTAAGTCAATTTTCATGCAATAATTGTGATTTGCAACATTCACAATTAAATCAACAACATAAGATAAAAATTAAATTAAATTGTGAATGCAGAGAGTGGGCGAGAAGAAAGGAATTACAACCTTTTAATCATGCAAGCGATAAAATAAAATAAAATGCAAACAAAGAAATGAGGGAGTAGAAATGAATTACAACCTTTTAACTTGAAAAATAAAATAAATAAATAAATAAATAAACAAATAGATGAAATAATAATAAAAATCTCCTCTAAGATTAAATATTTGGTGACCCAAATGTCACTCAAAATTGAATATTCTTGAAAATTAAAATTAATTAGCTCCACAAAATAAAGACCTACAAAAGAAACTACAAAGTCAAGCTCTTTAAATAAAATGAAGCAAATGAAAGCATAAATAATTTGTAAGCAGCAAAGGAACGAAATAAATGAATTCAAGACTTATGGAAAAACAACAATGCACAAAAAAAAAAAAAAAAAAAAAAAACGGCGAGATCAATATATAAACCACATATGCCAAAAATACATCCTAAATGTCAATGAATGCATCTCCCTAAATAATTTCAAGGATCCAATAAACACATAACGTAAATCACATAGAGAATGGAAAAAATACAATTAAACACATGAACCAAACAAAATTTAGCATGTTAAATAAATAATATAGTATAAAAACGGACAGAAAAATCAAATAGAAAGAAAAAAGGTTGACGCAACGCCTCTTTACACTAAAACAACTAGATGTCGTCTCAAGCCATATAGGCGGCGCCTCTTCAATGGGGCAATGCCTTAATTCTAATTTTGTACAACAAACAAACAAAATTTCTTTTTGCTAAATTGAATGTAGATTACTAGTGTTGACCTTAGCAATAATCAATCTTGATTTTGATTTTAACAAACTTGATTTTGAGCATTTAATATGTTTGTTTAAATGTGTATAAGGTAGGACTATCATGGAAATCAAAATGAAGTTAAACATGCTTCTGGGCTAAATCGACCTTTGAGATTTCAAGAGGATTTTGGAAGTCTTATACTTTTATAATGAGAAAGTTGTCTTCTTAACATTTGAAGTAAACATCACAAGTTTTCTGAATTGATCTTACTTAACATTTGAAGTAAACATCACAAGCTTTCCGAATTGATCTTACTTGTCAAAATCCAAATTCATCTGGGTCTGGAAATCTTCAGTTAAAATCAGCATATGCAGCTTTCATTTTGATTTGAGCAGCTCTTAGTATTTTAACAATATCTTGAGATACAGATGTCCAATTGAGATGATTTAAAGTGATATGGAAATATAAGACAAATACTACAACTTTCAGGAAGAAAGATTAGGCTGATTCAATCTTCTTCAATGGATAAAAGTCATGATCCCGACCGGGGTTATGTAAGTCCCAATCGGGACTAAAATTGCACCAAATTGAAGAAATCTTCCAGAACATATCCTGAGCCAATGTCAAAATCAAGATCAGTGTGATCCTGACTAGGATCAATGCAGTCACGACTGGGAAAAGTGTAGGCTTCAAATATAATGGCTATAACGGATATCTTTTTGATTATCTTGACCGGGATCAATGTGATCACGACCGGGAGCAGAGAAAATGCAACCTAAAAGTCCAAATTTCATTCAAATGAAGTTTGAATTTATTGGAAACAAAATTATTGTTTCTAACAGCTATAATTGAATTGCTCAACTATAAATACAACCTATGAAGATCATTTAGAGGATAAGAAACTTGTTTTTCATTTATACATTCTCAAGCATTCAATTAAAGCTCAAAATTCTCTTTAATTCATTCTTGTATTTGATAAACTCTTATGAGAGTTTCGTGATTGATTAGAATAGAAATTCTTATCCTTCTATTTTCTGGGTTTAGAAAAAGGGAAGTAAGATTTTATTCTAAAGGAATTGGTTTAAGTGTTTAGCCATTAAAACACTTGGAAATTTGGTTTTAGTGTAAGCCTTCAAAACACTTGTGAATCGGGTTTTGAGTAAGCATTGAAAACTCAAGTTGTAAGGTTTGAGTTGAGCCTAAAACTCAAGTTGTAAAAATCAATCTAGGGAAGTAGATTGTGGTAATTCAAAATCCCAACTTGGGGATAAGTTAGGTAGAGACGTAGGATTGTTGAGAATCCGAACTCCTTAAATTCTTGTGTTCATCATTCTTCATTCTCAACATTATTTCATTTTTGTTTATTTATTTTTAAGGTTTAATTTTTGTTTGATAGCCCTATTCACCCCCTTTTAGGGCATTCTCATTTGGTATCATAGCTTGAATTCTAGGTACTTCATCGCTAGAATACAATATCATAGGGAGTAAAAACATCTCTTCTCTTAGACCATTCTTTGATGGCAATGATTAGCCTCATTGGAAGTTCAAAATGGAGCTCTATCTTGATTGTGACTCTATCAAACTTTGGGACATTGTCCGAAAAGGTTGGGAATCACCCAAAGCTACAATTGATGGTTTGATTACTAAAATTCTAAGAGATGATTGGAATGCCATTCAATAAGAAGGGAATCATAAAAATAAAAAGGCTATGATCACTCTAGTCTCTTCAATGTCAAGAGAAGAAGGAGGCAAGCTTCAACATTGCACTTCGGCCAAGGAAATGTGGGAAACCTT
>CATIWM010665278.1:0-17825 GCA_949671775.1 Mallotus repandus
AAATAAATAAAAAATTAAGGGATGAAAAGGAAAAATAAAATAAAATAAAGAGGAAAAGAAAAAAGAAGATGGGGAAAATTAGGGAGAATAAAAATAAAAATAAGAAAAAAATAAAAACAAAAAATTATTTAAAAAGAAAAAAATTTAAAATATATGGATACCTTTACCTAAACCCATGAAACCCATTTAAAAGAGGGTTAAAATTTATAATCATTTTATTATCCATTTAACTTTTATATCTAACCCATACCCATTTAATATGGGTGGGTTAGGATAGGTAAATGGACGCAAATTATATCATAGATCCATATTCATATTGCAACATGGGCCAAGGGTCTATCACACATGTGAAAACACGTATGCTTTTGCTTTTTTTAATGCTATTATTTTTTTAACGCTTTTGTTATCTTCTTCTAAACCAGAACTTTGTTTTGCACGTTTAGCAAATGGCCACTGCTAAACAAAAACCCTATTCATATATAGATATCTATATCATCATCAAGCTCAATCTTGACTTCCAACAAGTGGGTATTATCATCAATCTCAATCTATCGCGACATGTCTTTTGCTATCTTTGTCGCCACTGCTATTGCTATTACTTCTTCCATGGGTAGTGGTTCCTCATCAAAAAACCATGAAAACCACCATCAAGAATCCAAAATTCAACATCTCCTGAAGTTGTGGTGTTTGCATAACCAAAAAAGAGTAGCAGCTTTTTTTGCCTCCTCCTCCTCCTTCTTCTTCTCTAGATTGTTTTTTTAATTTTTTTTTAAGAACCGTATATTTTAGTAAATAGACAAGAAAACAATATTTTACTTTTAGATTCAAGTTTTAAGATCAAAATCATGGTTTCTTGCTGATTTTTAGAGAGAAAAACTTTTACAATATTTCTTTTTGTTGATTTTTTATGTTTATTTTTTAAAAGTTATAACTTTAGATACATTAGTTTGTATATATAGATTCATTAGTTGTAATATAAAGATTCATTTGTTATTGATTGGAGGTTCTTCATAAATAAATAAAAAAAAACTTTGATGAGATTGAAAGTGGACCTGCAGGTGAAGGTCAATGAACTTGCTGCAGTTTCATTGATTTTCACTTACATGTTCATTGAGGATCAATGAACTTTCAGGTAAAGGTAAATGAATCAATGAATTTATAGGTGAAAATCAATGATCATGAATAGTCTTTGACGTGAAAAAAAAACGTTTAACATGAAAAAAGAAAGACGCATATTTTCATCTCACACGTGTGTGGTACATGTTGCAATATGAACATGGATGCATGATATAACAATTAGTAATGGGTATGGGTAATTTTTCCACCTACAAGCTTTACTATACAGTGTTGAAAGATTTCAAATTTAAATTTTAAGTGAAAGTTAAAATTTTGACATATAAAATGTATCATAATAGTAATAACTAGATAACATTAGTGTTCAATCTTAAAAAAACTAACATTAATGTTAAAAAGTTTTTAAAATTAATATATTTGATAAATGATTATACTTTTTTATATATATTTTAAATATCTGTCTCATTAATTTCTCATTTTTTATATAAAAGGCCAACTTTTATCCATAATTTTTAATCTGATAAAAAAGATATATATTATGATGTATAGTTTGCTCAGAGTCATAGAGAATTAAACATTTCAAAAGTACATGATGCAGCTAAAATAAGACTATTTGCATCTAAAATAACAAAAAATCAAACTTTTTAATTCAAACAAGACTGCATGAAAATGTAGAATTTGATATATATAATGTAATGTACCCTTAAGTCTAAAACCTCAAATCCTATATAAACCCTCAACAAGGTGCATACTTTCATATCATCAAATCATAAGCAATGGCAACTAGTTCTCTCAAGTTTGTTTTGGTGACTCTCTTCATCGTTGCGATGGTATTGTCCCCGACAATGCCAAGCGAAGCAGCTCGGCTTAACCATCGAGGTAAATAACTAAATATACATATTCATATTAAAAAATAACAATAAAATTTTTCTAGTATTAGCTAGCTAGCCATAATTGATACGATCTTGAATCATCTTTATCTTTATCTTGCAGATTTGCTTCAAACAGATGAACCCATATTTTGTCCAGCCTGTGTCTGTTGCTCACCACCACCACCAGGCGAGTGCTGCGAGTGCTGTGCTACTCCTGTTCCTGAAACTGGATCTCCATAAAACTGTTTCACGTCCTTGTGTCAAACATTGGCATGAAACAATAATTATTATAAATAAAAAGAAGCAAATACCTCAATTATATATTATACATCAATTAAAAGGACCTTTTCATACGTTGTTGATACATTTGGCATGTAATAGTAATTATTTTGGTCCTTATTCCAGAAATAAAATATCCTATCAGAAGGATTCTACCTGTGGATTATAATTGTAGCTCAAAATTATTTTGTTTCTATATGTTTTCATGTATAGTTAATTAATATATAACAAACAAACCCTAACAGCCTTTTTGTTATGTTTTTTTCTTTGCACTTCCTCAAAAACTTTCATTTTCGACCTTATATTTCTTTCTATTTTATTTACTTTCTTTTAGTTTTTATTCAATAAATACATATCTCTTATATTTTTGTTCAATTTGTTTTGGTTAAAATTGTTGAATATTTTTCATGGAGTTTTTACTTTTTATGAGATGCATTTCTTTATGGATTTCATATATCTCTCCATCATGAAAATTTTATCGATATTTCTATAATCGGACTCATTTGAAAACTAGAGAGTCAATTTATGGCTAATCAAAATCATTAAGTAGAGTGTACGGATCGTTGAGTTACAAATTAAAAGTGCTCTGTCAACGTAATTGAAGAATTGTGATAAAAAATTCATAATGATGAGATTTTATTTTAATATTTCTTAATTGTACATTTATTTATATTACCTTTTCATCAAGATGTACTTTTGATTTTCAATGAATGAATAATTCATCTTTTTCTCAGAAAAAAAAACCATACCAACAAAGAAGCATTCTTTTTAGTGACTTTATTTGCCAATTATATTGGTAGTACACTCAATAATATTATAGTTTGTCAATAATAATATTGGATCTCACAAAAAAAAATAAAAAAGAGAACTAATCATTTTATCATTCTTTAAAACTAGTAATTAGGTAATCAAAATTCGAAGTCTGAGTAAACTTTCAACAGAAAACAAGGGATCTCACACAAGTTTTTTTTTTTTTTTGAAACTGAAAGAACGTTTTATCATTGCAAATCAAACTGCAAAACATCCACTAAGAATTGGAGAACATCAACACCCCAATTACAGATACAATGAGCCACTTGATTCGCTGATCTATGAACAAAAGAGACTTTAACACTAGACATCTCATTAAGAAAAGAAACACAATCTGAAATAACTAATCCAAAAGGTGAGAAATCAGCCTAAATATCAATATTTGCTAGTATTTTGCTGGGAAAGTAAGGGATCCAATGGAATTAATATAGACCAAGACTATATATTGACTCAACTTTGTTGTATTAAGTGAAAGGTGCATCATATAATTCTTGGTTGTAGCAATCACTCACAGTTTATGATTTAAATAAACCATATAAAGTTTTTATGACTTAGCAATTTATAGATGAAATTTAATATTTGCAATTGACGGAAAGTGGAAAAAGGATTGTCCTAAATTTCTTGACCAGATTAATTGGAAAATTATAAAATATGACGATTGTGTTAGGTGTAGCAGATCACAATTACAAGAACACAATTTTATCTCTCCTATTACAGGAAACGATTTTATAATTTACAGCACATAGCAGCATACTGTTCATTTTGCTATTGTAAAACGTAAAACAATCCCCTGGTTCGATGGCTAAATCAGTAGTCTTGAGTTGAGTTTGGCAAAATCCAACTATTGACGTCGTGCACCACAATTTCAACATTTGCTACGGGAGCCTTTATGGAACTTGCAAGTTGGAGATTTTAGATTAAACAGAGGGAAAAAAGAAAAAGGTGAATTAAGGTCCATTTGTCCAGGTGGGAAAAAAAATATTTTTTCTAAATAAAATACTAAATTTGAGCCTTATATAAAATAATAAAATAAAAAGAGAGTTTTATTTTTATAAAATTCATATAATTAAATTTCGAAATAATTAACTTTTGTTGTAGCTACCTAATACATGAGATGTATAATTAAAAAAAAAAGTGGAATCTATATATAGATTAGAGAATTATTAAAGCACAGGCTACGTAATTACAACGTCAAAATTCAAAAATAAGAATTAGTATATCCTCAGCAATATTTTGAAAGCTTCACCTTGGTCAATGGTGATGAGCTTTAACGTGTAATATTGGATTCGGAGTCATCTTTACTTCTATGAGATCTAAAATTTGACCAACTCGATCATGACATGATTTACACATAATCAAATATATATTCCATGGACTTTAAAATTATAGATCTATTTAAACTTTGTATATGTATATATTTATAATTAAAATATGGTATTTTCATAATATAAAATTGTGAAACTAAATAAAAATTTGGTAAATTAATTAATTAATTATCATCTTCTAAAGCACATATATAATTTGGGACTTACCAACAAATATGATTTTATCTAAAGCAATCCCAACCCAAATGGGAACAAAAAAAATTAATCACCATAGTTGATGCAAATTGACAAAAAATGAATTTAAGTTTTTGGTGGTGAAGGTTGTTAGAAGTCACCAATGACCATCAATATACGTACAATAAGAGGGTTGCAAGTTGCCATTAATGCCGAAGTTTGGAATTCAAGATGAGGACTGCAAGCTGCACATTCAAAACAGTGGACAATCAAAATTCTAATAATTCAAAGAAAACTGCACGTACGTTGTACACTAACAATTGTTTGATAATATTAATGTACCTAAAGGGCCTCTAAAAGACCTTGAAATTAAACTATAAATATCCCTTATCTCTATCCTCATATCACATATTATCTTTTCAAGTTATAATTGGCAATGGCAACTTATACTTCATGTTTAGTGACTTTCTTCGTATTCGCCGTGGTTTTGTCTCCCATAATTTCATGCGAAGCAGCTCGGATGAATCATCGAGGTAATCAATCTATATCCATTAATCACCATGATATAATCACCATGGACCGGTGTACATTGTTTCTGTAATTTGTTCATCTTCATATTGATTCGTACTTTGCAGATCTTCTTCAAACAAGGCCACCCATTTGCCCAGCCTGTGTCTGTTGTGCTCCTCCACCCCCAGGTTCCTGCTGCCGCTGCTGTGCTGCTCCTATTGAAACCGAATCTACAAATGGTTCTCCTTGAAGCTATTATGTATGATACTGTTTTTAATTAGGTGCTTTAACCTAATTAAATAACTACAAATATTATGTGAATAAAAAAGGACAGTCTCAATATGGACTATTGATATTGATCCATTCTAATGCTATGCAATAAAGATATTTAATAATCTCTTTGTATCAGTGAAATAAAATTTATGTTGTTAATCACTATATTAACAAATTTTGGCCCGATGGCTTAAGAAATTTTTTCTTTTTTTTTTTTTTAATGTGAATAAGGTTCTATTGTACTCTTGATACTTGGGTTGAAGAGAATTGCTTTCCGCAAACTTTTTTTTTTTTTTTTATATTGTTGCTAATACATTATAAAGTTAGGTTGGTTAATGGATCTCACCCGACACTTACAGTAATAATTCGAGAATTATTCTTGGTGATGCCTTAAAGTATAATTTTAAGGTCTCAAAATTTCAGGAGTATCGAACTAAATTATTTAGTTTAAGCCTTTTTTTTTTTATTAATTGGTAATCCAATAATTGTTCTTGATGACACCTTAAAGTTTAATCTCAAGACCTCATAATCTCTTAAGCATTCATCTAAACTATTTAATTTAAGTCTCTTTTTTTTAATTAATTGGGAAGTCATTGACCTAAGTATCAATGATGCCTTAGAGTTTAATTCCTAGACCTCAAAATCTCAAGAGCCTCAACCTAAATTATTTAGTTTAAACCTCATCTATTTAATTAATCCTCATCTTTTTTATTAATTGAAAGATTATACGGTCTAATTATCAATGATGCCTTAGAGTTTAATTTTTCTAGACCTCAAAATCTCAAGAGCCTCAACTTAAATTATTTAGTTTAAATCTATTTAATTTAAACTCCACCTTTTTTATCAATTGAAAAGTTAAATATTATTGAACTGTACAATAAAAGTAGCCATTTTTTATTAATTGGAAAGTCATACGACCTAAGTATTATTGCACTGCACTACAAGAGCAATTCTCCCCTAAATCAAGTGAAAATTAATTTTAAAAAAAAAACGATTGGAGGTTTCAAACCTTACCCTCATAATGCCCATAAGATTATAGCCTCACCTTAAAATCATAGGTTGATTCAAATTTAACTAATTTCATATAATCTTTTTAGAGATATTAGAACTCTTTTATTTTTTTCAAATTAACATGCAAGTACATCTTTATTCAATTTGTTTTACCTTCCAACTGAATGGCATCAATGCTCATTTATTTGTCCAAAAATTATCTTCACCAGATTCTTTATTTATTTATTTATTTTTACATTTGCTAAGCCTTTGCCACTCTTCTCATATTAATTAATTATTTATTTCATTCTTCCCATCGAAGCATTTATGACCTAGGACATTCATATGAATTTAATTATAGTCAGTATATATAATTTTGCAAATAACCAAAATAAACGAAGGTAATTTCATTTATTTTTTAATTAAAAAAAGAATAATTTCACCATCATTTAAATCTACAACTATTTCATAATATACAAAATTAGTATTGCTCAACTTTCCCCTCTATTTATTTATTTTGTTAATGATTATTGCCATTTATGTGTTCTAGTACTAATTCTTTTTACCATTTATTTTCAACATCGAGATAATATAATGAAAAATAACAGAAATATTGATTTGAGAATTTTTCTTGTTTATTATACCGATAGTGTTTGATTTGCCTGAATTTGAATTCTGAAGTTAATTTTGGAGATTGTACTCAGCTTCAGTTAGAGCTTTTCGAATCTTGTCCCATTAAAAATAATCACTTTCACAAGTTGCAATTTGGGGACAGGCCCATTGCTCATTATATAAGTTGGTATTTGTCTCTTTCATTCCAAGAATGCATGCATTAATGCACAACAATAACGTTGCTTTTTTACTGGCTACTACGTTTGCATTATCTACCTTCATTAAGACCCTTTTGTTGGTTCATGTACTCCTGGAGCCATTTCAAGTTTACGGGCACTTCTGCAACCTTATCCCTTTAACAGATTTTTTTTTCTTCTCTTGAGGACATAATGGTTGTGAAATGCAAACGAGTATGGTCTTGTAGTTCTTTTTTGAGTTTTATCTTACTTGTACTATACAGTAGGTTCTTAGAGACTAGAGCTGCAAATGATTTGGCTTCTGGTGTTTCAAGATCTGGAGATTCTGATGCTGGATTTAACGTTCAAAAGCATTCTGGAAGAAAACTACATGATATAGCTGGTAAGTCTCTATTCCCAATCAAATATGAGATTAAGATAGAAGCATTTGTTTCATTTATTCACTTTCTGTACTCTGTTTTTTTATAAAATTGAAAGATTTGGAACAATTTTGTTTGCTAAACTTGATACAGATAGTTTCAGAGTAGTGCAAACCCTTTAACCAGCTTTACTGGAATTATTACAGGCAACATAAACATTGATTGTGGAATATCAGAAGACTTCAGATCTACAGATGTGAAAACGAGCATTCATTACATTTCAGATAGTGCATATATTGACACAGGAGTTAATAAGAATATATCACAAAATTTCACTTATGATGCACTTCCAGTGTCTCTAACTAGTGTCAGAATTTTTCCTGAAAGAAACAGAAGCTGCTATACTCTGAGACCACCTGAAGGAAAAGCTAGCATATATTTGATTAGAGCCTCTTTTATGTATGGAAACTATGATAATCGGGATCAATTGCCACAGTTCAATCTATACCTTGGAGTTAATTTGTGGGATACAGTGAAGTTTGATAATGCATCTCATATTGTAATCAAGGAGATCATACATGTCCCAACGATGGATAATATATATGTTTGTCTTGTGAATACTGGTTCAGGAGTCCCTTTCATATCTACTCTAGAGCTGCGGCATTTCCATAATTCAACCTATAAAGCAGAATCTGGATCACTAGTCCTATACCAACAACGACTCGATTTTGGTTCAACATCTGATGAGATAGTAAGGTTAGTTAATTACCACTTATAGTTTAAACAGAAACTGACAACTCCAACCTTAAACTAGACTGTTTTTTGGCTGCCCAACTCAGGTACCATGATGATGCTTATGATCGTATATGGTTTCCTGCTAAGTGCCCTCAATATGACACATCGAGTACTTTCTTACCAGTTGATTCATATGGAAGCACTGACTTCAATCTACCATCGAAGGTTATGCAAACTGCTGTCAAGCCAATGAATGCTAATGAATCACTTAATTTCGAATTTGATATTGGCAACCCCACTATAAATTTCTACTTATATATGCACTTTGCTGAAGTTGAAGAGATCCCAAACCAATTCAGAGGATTCAACATTGCATTGAATGGTAAGGTGTTAGAAGAAGTTGTTGTTTTGAAGTATCTGCGGTCGACAACTATCGCTACTCATCAGCCAATGAGAGGAGCCAAGCTTACCATCTCTCTCAACAAGCTGCCAAATTCTACCCTTCCTCCCATTTTGAATGCAATGGAGATATATATATTGAATGAATTCTGGCAGCAGCCTACTGACCAAGAAGATGGTATGTTTTCTTTTTAAATATAATTGAAAGGTGTATATATATATTTGGTTTTAACTTGACTTTCACTTTTAATGATAGTTAAAGCTATTGAGGACATCAAGTCAACCTACCATGTCGGTAAAGGCTGGCACGGAGATCCGTGTCGACCTGCACCAGCTTGGGATGGCCTGGAATGTAATGACAGAGGCTATGATCCTCCAAACGTTATATCCTTGTGAGTTGTTGAACTTGGATTGGAGAAGAAAAAAAATGATGCTGAACTTTATGGCCTTAAAAATTAATCTGGGTATTGGATTGCATTCAGGAATTTATCATCATCTGGATTAACAGGACAGATATCTTCTTCATTATCTAATCTGAAGTTCTTGCAGCACCTGTAAGCAGAAAATCACATTCAATTCTGAATTTTTTTTCTGTAAATGACTTAAACTTCTACTCTGTTTAATTCTTCTGCAGGGACTTGTCGAACAATAGGTTAACGGGACCACTGCCCGAATTTCTGTCACAGCTACCAAATTTGAAGTCTCTGTGAGTTACTTGTGTTTTATGGCATAACTATCACAGTGTATTCTTTAGAAGGGAAATGAGATCATTTTAACTGAAAATGCAGGAATTTGGGAGGGAACAAACTCTCCGGTCCGATTCCTTCAGCTCTTACTGAAAGGTCCAAAAATGGGTCATTGTCATTAAGGTTCATGTACTTTTGAGAATTTTGATGGCTAATGCCTTAGATATTACTCCGCTTGAAAAATTCAAGCTCCTTTTCTCGTTTCTGACTTCACCATTATCTACTGATAGATTGGAAGGAAATTGTCTGGTGCCCCTCTGCAAAGAAGAGAAGAAAAGTGTTGTGGTTCCAGTAGTTGCAACCATTGTTCCATTGGTGGTCGTCTCCATATTCCTGGGCCTAATCATCTTGTGGAGACACAAAAGGAGAAAAGGTGTGCTGCGTTTCCTCATGTTTGTGTTGGATGATTATTGATTTTACACCAGGTAATAATTCACAGTACTAATGACAAAATTGCAATGCTCCTATGAAGTTTCAAGGTCTGTTAAATCCCAGAAAGAAGAAGGATCGTCTTTAAAGGCAGACAATAGACAATTCACATATGCTGAGATTGTCAGAATCACGAACAATTTTAGCACAGTTGTTGGGAAGGGAGGATTTGGAACAGTATATCATGGCTACTTGACTGATGGAAGTCAAGTTGCTGTCAAAATGCTGTCTCCAACATCAGCTCATGGGTCGACTCAATTTCGAACTGAGGTATGGCACATTATCTCAAAACTCAAGTTCAAGTGATATTATATATGAGTGATTAGCAAATAATATAGCTTTGCTTGAATATAATCATTCTTGACAGGCTCATCTCTTGATGAGAGTTCATCACAGGAACTTAGCTTCATTCGTTGGTTACTGCAATGAAGGTATTAACTTCGGTATAATCTACGAGTACATGGCATGTGGAAATCTAGAGCAATATCTATTAGATAAATCAATGGAGGCTTTGACTTGGAAAGAGAGACTGCAGATTGCACTAGATGCAGGACAAGGTCCACAACAAACATAAAAACTAAAATGATTTGAACTTAACACGGTTGTTCTTATTGAATATTTTAATATAATAAATAAGATTGGTCATGCAGGGCTAGAGTACTTGCACCATGGTTGCAAGCCTCCTATAATTCATAGAGATGTGAAGAGTGCCAACATTCTATTGAATGAAAGTTTGCAGGCAAAGATTGCAGATTTTGGGTTTTCAAAATTTTTCCCATCTGAAAGTAGGAGTTACCTTTCAACTGAAGTTGTTGGCACAGTTGGCTATCTTGATCCAGAGTAAGCAGTTGCACAATGCTACAGTCTTAAAGCTTGGACTGTTTCAGGGAAAATTAGAGTATGCTGTTATTATGAGTGTAATAGAGTAGAGTCAAGTTGAAACACTGTCAAGCTTGAACTGAAAACTCAACTCGAGCAAGTTTTTGTTTTTTCATCGCTCGAGTTTGACTCTGATTAATTTTTTTTTTTCTTGATTTCCTCAGGTATTACTCGGCCAACAGACTGACAGAGAAAAGCGATGTGTACAGCTTCGGAATAGTCCTTTTAGAGCTAATCACAGGCCGGCCTGCAATAATAAAAAACCATGATGAGAATATTCATATTGTTTCTTGGACAAGTCCTTTCCTTGAAAGAGGGGATATAAGAAGTGCTGTTGATCCAAGGGTGCGAGGAGATATTGATATAAATTCTGTTTGGAAATTCATGGAGATAGCAATGTCATGTGTACCATCAATTTCCATTCAAAGACCGACGATGAACCATGTAGTTGCAGAGCTAAAAGAATGTTTGGTCACAGACATTGCTCGCGAGCAGAATTTCAGAATGGAAGGGCAGGCAATGAGGTTGAACAATTCATATAACTTCGTCACAGTGGATCTTGAAACTGAAATGGGTCCAGAAGCTAGATAAAAATGAAGATACAGAAGGGTTTTATACCGATACCTACATGTATATTTTGTTGAAGACATTTTGTCCTTTTGTCCTGATCTACTTCTGAATTTACATTGGTATAGCTATACGAAGATAACAAGCTGAAGGGGAAAAGAAATTGTAATAGAACATACCTAAGCCACCGGATCAAAAATAGGCTGAACAAAGGCTTATGTGGAATTCTAGTAGAAAATGAGGGGTTGGAGTAAAAATACACAAAAGTGAGAGGGCAAAGTATTAAAATTTTCACAGAATATCTAAAAATTTACAGGTATTTTTTTAAAAAAAAAAAGGAAAAAAAATACTCCCCACGTTCTATTCTATGAAGTGGTTCTGGCTTTTGAGAGTGGGTTCAAAAAATATTAACCGTCTGAAAATATTCGTGGGAAAATATTTATACTTTAACTTTCATAAAGTAAAATATATTTTATTAATAATCACCATTAGATGATAAAATATATTTCCATTAATCAAAGTAATTATAGAATTTTATGAATGTATAATATAAAAATATATGTCAGATTTTTATTAATTAAATAAAAATATTTAAAATATGTGTCATAAATTCAACTATAAATTATAATCCTTCTAAAAAACTAAAAGTAATGAAGGAATTCCTCATGTCTCATGATGTGTTAGCTTCCTAAATTTATAAAATAAAAGAGTTTTTATCTTTTAAATTTTATGAAAAGATAAAAAGATAACAATATCATTATTTGCTAACAAAGAGATAATTTTTTTTAAAAAAAAAGTTAAAACTCTTATATTTCATAAGTTCATAACAGTTTAGGAAGTTAACAGGAAATTTTCCTGCATGGGTTATATAAAAAATTATCCATGATTATGATATATGGTGTCACAAATTTACAAGTCCCAACAGTTGAATTTCAACACTTCTTTTAAAAACAATAAATGATGTTGATCAATCATGAAAAAAAAAAAAAAAAACTAAGAATAATGTATAACTTTTGAATTGATTTAACCAGATAACAGTTTATTCTATTGCATTTGAAAATTATTTTCATGTCAATCTTAACAAAATAAGTACATGCATGCCGCATATTCCTATATATGAGTTTCTTAAGCATTTACACTTTTTTTAGATAGAGATTTTTGAACTCCCTCCCTTTAAAAATGCACTCCATTTGAATTTTTATATTAGATACAATGACTTTAATACCTTTCAATCAAAAATTATATTTCTATCAATTTAATTAATATTTGTAAAATGTTTCTTTTAATTATTTTATTTTACATTAATTTTGTACTATATGTAATATTTTTAGTATTATATTTTACCATTTTATTAAAAAATTTTAATAGAAACTGAAAATAAATTTTTTTTTATATGTTGTATAATACCATTTTATTAAAATATTTAATAGAAAACTTAAAAAATTAAATTCACTGTTGAAATTTTTTTTACCATGTATAAACACTTGAAACGCTAATACCATTAAAAATTAAAAATTAATATTTCACAACTGAATTCATATTAAAATATAACTGTTTTTATATAAAATTTTTGCAATATAAGTTGAATACAAAAATAAAATAATATAATACATTAATAAAATTATAAATAGTTCTTATTTATATTCAAGCTATTAATTTTGACCATATATACATAATTAATTTAGTATTGATTATTGTGGAAAATACACTTTTCATAATTTAACAAAATAATAAAATATAA
This sequence comes from Mallotus repandus, assembly GCA_949671775.1. Taxonomy (NCBI): domain Eukaryota; kingdom Viridiplantae; phylum Streptophyta; class Magnoliopsida; order Malpighiales; family Euphorbiaceae; genus Mallotus; species Mallotus repandus. The sequence continues at coordinate 12,972 of CATIWM010665278.1, forward strand.
TTATTTTGAATTAAGGATAATTAAGTAATTTAAATTATAAATGAAGCCAAAATGGAGTGCAATTATCAAGAGGATGAGTGCAAAAATTCCTACCTTTTTTTAAATATTATCAAACCAATGTAATCAAAATGTCTATCTTTTAAATTGTTTTTATCTTATAAAATAATTTAAATTATTAATAATAAACACTTCAACTAGATAAAAATAAGATAATAAGGGAGATTATGGTCATATTAAGTTTTACTCCAAAGTATAATTTAATGAAAATGGCAATTTGAAAAAGAAAAAAATTCTAACAAGTTAATGCAAAATAAGCGAGCAATTAGACACAGATTTGACACTTAAAATAGCCCCAATAAGCCAAACCTAGCAGCCCATCGTGACGAGGGACGTCTTTCTATGCTGGTAGCCTGGTAGAGTACGAACAAAGGATGGGAAACCTACTCTCATTTTTTTTTTACTTTTTTATTCATTTTAATTCATTCACTTTTTGATTAGGAAGTTAATAAAAAGGGAGTTGAGTGGAGGGGATCTGAATCTTTAACTTCTAAACAGAATCAAACTTATTTTATCGCCGCATAACATTATTTTCAATCATTTTTTTTTACAATCGTATCTTTAGGTGCCGTCATTAAAGAGATACTTTTATACTAAATACCTAATTATTAATTAATATCTGACCAGAACATATTTATTTGTACATTATTAATTAATTATTAATTAATATTCAACCATTACATATATATTGTGCATTACGAATTTAATTATTGAAGGTAATTTATTTGAAATATATAAGTAAGAAAATTTTCAATTTTGATTGATCGACGGTGCAGAAGGATATTACATTTACAGGTCGATTGAGTTTGCGAACGAGTACAAGGGAAAAAGGTTTTGCAATTTCTTCTTGAATAAATTGGTGCAACCTAACAAAGCAGTTGACTTGCCAATTGACTGGATCTAACAAAGCAAGTCAGCAAGTCAATGAACTTCGTGGTATACACTTTGCACGTGTTAGGCTCTGATTTTTAATTTTATTTTATATAAAAGTTGCTTCTTGTAAAAGGTTCTTTAGGTTAGTTGATTAACAGATTTCAATTCTGTCAGCTATATTTTAAAAAAACTTTTTAGTAATTTACAATTGATTTGAATTTATTTTTATTTACGTTGTATTATTTTTAAATAACTAATAATAAAATAAATTTTCAATTAATTGTATATATAACTCATTTTTTTACAATTTAATTATAATGAATAAAATATTATAATTTTTTAAAACAATATATACTAATGACGTTTATATTTTAAAACTCATGTTTAAATAGTTTCTATTAATATTTTTAATAATATATAAATTATGGATAATAAATTATTATTTATTACTATATACTAAAAAATATCTTAAGATATATATAATTATATTTAAAAATAAATTATAATTATTTAATTTGACATATTAACAACCACAATACTAAATAAAATATTATTACATTATTTACATTTATTAACTATATATAAGCTACCGCCATGAACAAGTGTAAACATTTAATTTTTTTTTTTTTTTTTGAAAAAGCCTTTATATTGAACAAATAATTCCCGTTAATTTTAACATTGTGATTTTTTTAAAGGTAGAAAATTGGGGTATTGACTTCAGACGTTTTTTTTTTAAAAATATTACCTATATCATTGCATCATTTATAATCTCAAATATATCATTATTAATACAAACTACAAATCATAATTCATGTGAAAAATAAATAGTAAAAGTATGCTCAATATAGGAATGGAATCCAAAATCTCACTCTTAGAATCTTAACACATTAACCAATTGAGCTACACCTTATTGGCATTAACTTCAGACATTTGAATCCTATGTTATTTCGATTGAGATTAAATGGCTTAACAAGGCGAATTTGCAAATGTTGTTTTATTACATCAATGAATGATATATATCTATAATATTTTATATTTAAATTATAATTTTTCTATATTTTACATTTAAAAATAAAATTTAAAATATTTAAATATTATAATTAATTAACATGTATTATATACTAAATATTTTTTTATTACTAAAAATACTTTAATATTGATGAATTACATAATAGAAAATGGGTTTATTGCACTAATATGTTCCGTTCAAAACCTGCAAGCGCACGGATCATAAATTAAAGTACAAAAGATATTGTTCCCACGAAGACTATATATTGAGTACCAATATTTTTACTTATATTCTCATCTAGTAAATTAAATAAAAATGAATTTTGCAAATAAAATAAAACACAACAATATAATTAAATTGTAATAAAATAATAAAAAGCTTAGAGCCTAAGTTTAGTTTCACTATTTCAATCCGATCATGAACACATTAACGAACAAAAGACATTGATTTTAGTTAAGGGTAATCGTTCTAAAATACCTAAAGTCTCTCTCAAGTTCAATTAAAGCATGCAAAGATGAAAGTTTAACCTACTCTCGTGATTAAGAAGTTAATCTAAGCTCATTAAGCTCCTTAACAATTAATTTACTACCGTAAACCCTGTCTACTGTCATGGTTCCTTGAAGAGCTCGCCTACTCTCATTGTTGAGTGGTCTAAGTCCTATGAGTCTTAAGCTAGTAAATTCTCCTAACTCTCGTTGGTTAATTTACCCATAAACATGCAAACAAGCTGGCTAAGAATGAAAACATACATTAAGTGCTTTATTGTGTTCAATCACACCATGGAATAGTTACTCCTAACCCAAACCCTAATGAAAATTTAGCCACACATAATTGTGGCAAAGCACACAAACATAATTCAAAGAATTAAAGAAGAAGAATTAATAAAAACTCTTGAATTGTTGCACAAATCTTCTTCAATCTTTGTTTAGCTCCTATTCGTGGCATCCAATTAATGACAAAGATGATTTCTAGCTTCTCATAATTCTCCTTTTGTAGAGTCCACCAAGTAAAGAACTTGAAAACCCTTAAAATTCCTTTCCTTTTCGGGCAAGGAAAACTACTTCTAATTTGACATGGCTTGTATCATGGCTTGACTCACGACTTCAATAAGGTATGCAACCTTATTCTTCTTATTTTGATTTTTGTTTGTGTCATGATGCTTCAACCATGCACACAGTTTGGATCATGCCTTCCCACATGTCATGTTGAAATGTTTCCTTTCCTTTTAGCTTGCAAATAACCAATGGCTTAGCTCAAGCCATGTCAATCTTGCTCCATATTCTTTTTGGACTTCCTATTTAGATTTAACTACAAAAAGGAAAATTAATTAATATCAAACAAAAACTCCTTAAAAATATGCTTTAAATAAAAAAATCCTAAGTAAATTCTAACATTAATACATTTCCTATTTAAACTTATATTCTACCCATTTTATTCTAATTTTTATTCAATAATTCATTAGAATTCAACTCAAAAACATGTAAATATTATACACATCAAATTTTCCCACACTAAAACTTTGTTTGTCCTCAAGCAAAAATCAGATTTTGAAATTTTAAAGAACAAACTCAACCATAATTAAAGATTTATAGCTTCTAAGACATGGAAACCAATAACACTGAGACTGAAACTTATTTACTAAAGAGGATAATCGGACAAACATACATCATATATGAACAATTTATTAATCATAACCCAAGCACATAACTCTTTAAAATTCAATGAACACAACTCTAAAAGAGAAACATTAAGATCTATAGCTCTTTTTATTCAAAACTATGGTTGTGAATGCGTTTTATGCTCCATTTCACAACATTTTTTAGGGGAGTACGTTTTACGCTCCATCTTACCATTTTTTATTCTCTCAATTCAAAATTTTCCACTCTTAGTCATCCACTGCCGTTTTCGCACTACTAAGCGTGGATACTACCAAGTGGGTCCTTTGGATACTCATACTCTAATTAGAGCATTAGAGTAGATTTAGAGCATAAATTTAAATTAAGCATTGCTCTTATTTAAGAAAAGAGAGTTATATATATATATATATATATATATATATATAGTTAGAGACCCGTACACATCCTCTCCTAAAATTATGCACAAATTTAATCTCCAAGCTCATGCTTAGGTTTACATAATAACCATGTACAACTATCTTAATTAATAAATCATTCAATAGTTCAATAATTGAACCGGAAATGCATACTTATACACCATTATTCTCTAATTGCAATTGAGCATCAATTTTGCATAAAACAAGAAACAAAAAGTTTTTAAAGACAAGCTAAGTGAAAATATGGGGAAACCGAGTTGAAAATTAATGAATGTTGAATAACTCCTATTATAATTAGCATTTTTTAATAATAAAAAAATAAAATAAAAACTAAATGACAAGCAAAGATATCATGAAATAGAAGCCCTCACCCACACTAACCACGTCATTGTCCCCAATCACCAAAAAGACGTATAAAATTGAAAAATGAAATAAAAGAATAAAAAGGAATAGAAGAGAGAAAATACTGCCCTGAATCATGGAGTCATCAGATAACGTGATAGTAGCAGAATAAAAAATAGCTAGAAACTATCATCCAAAAACTAAATTAAGCATAAATTCATGAAAATTAACAGCAAACTGTATAAAGCAAAAATAGAAATTGCATATAAATGTATAGATTGAAAAATTATGCCCAAAATTTAATTTTAATCAAATCGATTAAAATTAATGCAATCTCTAAATAAAATTGATCAATGCCCTTAATAATCATGGAAATAATGCAAAATAAAAAAAATAAAAAAAATTCCCATCTAAAAAGGAAAAATATTATAAGAAAAAAATAAAAATAAAAATGAAGAAAACATAGCAAAAGTGTTTGTGTGTGCAAGTGTAAAAGAAAATAATAATAATAATCATAAAG
>CATIWM010665388.1:0-11284 GCA_949671775.1 Mallotus repandus
AAAATAAATAAACTGCAGAAATAAGTAAATAAACATGGCAGAAATAAAAGTAATAAAAATGTCATTTTTACCATAAAAATGACATTTTTATGATAAAAGGATCAAATTTACTATAAAATTCATAAATGTAAGAAAATTACAAAAATACCTCAAAATGATAAAAATGCAGAAATAAAATAAAAAATACAGAAATAAAAATAGGGATAAGTATAAAAAAAAGTACCCTATGGTTTAGCGTTTTTTCATTTCTAGCCTTGTAGTTTTTCATGACACTTCAATACCTTGTGGACTGTGCTGTTTACCATAAAAATGGAGAATTTATGATAAAAAGGTCATGTTTACCATAAATAACATAAATAAAATAAAAATGATAAAAATGAGAAAAACTGCATAAATATTAATGAAAATAAATAAAATACAGCAGCAAAAATAGTGAATTAAAATGATGTAAAAATAGTAATAAAAATGCTAATTTTACACTAAAATGTCCATTTTTACACAAATGGAGAAAAAAGATGCAAAAATGATGAAAAATGCAAAATAAATGCAAACACTCACAGATTCACATGAACTTCCCACTACTCCAACATATCTTATATCCAAACTTCAAGATCATCACAAAAATCACAGTTTTACCAATATAATAAATATTTACAATAAAATGAATAAACTATAAGAAAATGATAAAAAAATTATAAAAATGAGATGAAAAAGATGATAAAAATGTAATTTTTAATCAAAAATAATTAGGAGATCCTTCAAGAGACCGGATTATTACCCTTGATGTGTGCTTTGACAAAAAAGGAGCTTGGTTTAGATTTAATGGTCTAAATCCTAAGACAAAAATAAAAGAAAAATGATTTTGGTTTGGTGTTTGAGGTAGATAGGGTCTCCAAGTGCTTTAAGAGAGAGTGTGCGCGTGAGAAAATCTCCTAGAATAGTAACATTTTCTCTCTCTAAGAGGTTGTCTCAAAAAATGTGCGAAAATCCTCTTCTAAAGAGGAAAAAATATTTTTTTATAATATAGGTCTGAGGACCCACGAGCTTGTGTCCATGACCCACACTATTGGGTCCAAGATCCATGCGCCAAGGTCCTCACACCCATGCAGGAAAAATGGGTCATTTTGACCCACGGGCTTGGTTAATGACCCAAACTCGTGGGTTGACCTGTCCCATGGGCTTTTCCCTAACTTTTGATCCTTTTTTCGCCCCAACTTGGCTCTTTTTTGGGTTTTGGTTGCTTTTTGGTATCTTTTGAGTTTCTTCTCAATCTAGGTACGCTCGAGAAAACTTCCGAAAGAGTTTTCCCCCTGTCTAAGTGACAAGAATCCTTCATCATCGAATTTTTGGGGGATTGTCAAAATTTGGATATCAACAAATCGTCTTTTAATATTTGCCTAGCTTTCTCACACTACTCAGTGTAGATACCGCTAGAGGCTTCACATTGATACTGTTACTCATTTTTTAGCATTGCAGTAGATTAGAAGTTCCTTTTGGCGCCTGCTCTTTTTTCAATTCTCCTTTTAGTGTTCCCTTGCCTTTCTTATATTACTTAATGTGGATACCATCAAGGAATTTTATACTTGTACTCATTTTGTGCATTGGAGTATATTAGATGCACATTTATTGTTCAAAAGATAGAATTGATACTATAAAATCCAAGCAATTTATAATTTAGGTCCATAGATTTTATTTTTGTAAAAATACCCGCATAACTTGACACATTCAAATCTTCATACTTTAATTAATTAAGCAAAGTCATGATGTCTCTTTCTCGTGCTTAAAAAACAATCAAGATTGGTCAATTATTTTGATGTCAATATGTTTTTATTAATTGATTGTTGAAATTATTATTTTATTATTAGCGTAAATATATGATTCATTCTTCTTGTTAAATTGCTTAATTTTCTTGATCAAAAAAGGACATGAAGAAACTCCAATGGTGTGATCAAGTCCTCATGCGCTATTTAATATTCCAATGGAAAGATATACCTTCATCCATAAAGGAGGCTCTCACGGAAGGAATAGTATTTTGCTATTTAGAGAAAATAGGCAAATTCTAAGCATGATTTATGAATATATCATGTGAAAATAAAAATTATATTAATAAACACACAACTGTGTCTTAAAGTAGTTGATATTACGATATGGACATTGACAATAAGAGTATAACAATATGATACACTAGAGGAATCCAACAAACTGCCAAAAATACAAATATAGCACATCCAAAGATGCTTTAATATAAATTATGATGTTATAGCATATGAAACCCAAACATTAATAACATAAATAAAATTTAAATAAATTGAAGTTGCCATCACTTCACACTTGGTAAAAATCAGGATGATGTCAATCTCTTAAAGAATTCGGTTTTGCAACAGAAGCTATATTTAAAACATAGCCCTTCTTCATGAACTTGATAGCATTACCTACAACATTTAAAAAAAAAAACATAAATAGCAAAAAAAAAAAAAAAGAAGCAATTAACTAATCAGGTTACTAAACAAAAAATTCAAACCTTGATGACGAGAGTGGAGTCCTCGACTTGAAGAGGAGCATTCGCATTCCAGTAAGCCACGCATAGGCAAAATAAGAAGAAGAAGACTAACCCTAAAAAGCTAACAATTTACAGGTGGTTTAATTGCTGAGCTAATTTTATTATAAATAGAAAAGGTGGCGACCTCCTCTTATATTAATAATATTATCAAAAAGCAACATACAAAATTTCACGAATCAATAACAACAAATATCACATAAAACAAAACAAACCTACAAAAAAAATAACAAAACCACATGCCAAACTCACATAACAAAAACCACTTTGAATCACAAATTAAAACTCAAATTTCATAAACTTTATCAACCAAACCAACCTAAATCAAAACTCAAATAAAAAAATAATCAAAACTTGTAATTGAAAGAATAATTAAAATAGAGAATAAATAACCGAGAGAAAAAGACCAATGTCCAGACCAAGCCAGAAATTGAGAAAAAACATAAGGTTGAAAAAAAACATAGAAAAGAAAAAGAAGAACCAATGGCTTTGAGATAAGGGGTGAGGAATCATAGAGTAGCCCGTGAAACCGAGCTTTTTTTCTTTTTGGTTTTGTGTCAATTAAAAAAAGGACACGCTAGTAATTATCTTAACGTAATGGAACACGCAAGTAATAAATAAAAAGTTAAGGCATTTTAGTTGTTGAGGTGACTTTTTAGGACATTTTAGTAAAGATCCCTAACCTAAAATTAATTATCTAATAATCTAAAATTAATTACATACAAAAATGGGCCAAATATAACAAAACAAATAAAAATCCAAACATAAACAAATAAATAAAAAAAACAAATAAAAATCCAAACATAAACAAACAAATAAAAATCCAAACATAAACAAATAAACAAGTAAAGATCCCTAACCTAAAATAATAAAATAAATAAAAAAGTTCAAACAATAAAATAAATAAATAAAAGCCTTAATCTAATCTCCTAATTCTGATTAATTTTAAAATTTACTTTTAATTTCTATGCCATTGATTTTAATTAATTTACCCAATTAAAATTCTAATTTTGCTAACCAATTAAAATAAAACACATAACACATACAAGATTCCACGGCTATTACAAAAAGAAATAATAATAATACAAAAATTAAAATAATACCAAAAATACAAAATAACAATAAAAACTACCTAAACTATAAAGGCGCTAGACTTGATTTGCTGGCTTTTATCAGGACGCCTCCATGGTTTTGTTATTCAAAGTGAATTAAAATTAAAGATTGGTAAGTAAACAAAAAAAAAAGATTGATAATTAAAAATTTTAAAAATTAAATTAAATAATTAAAATTAAATTAATCAAACAAACTTATAAAGTGATCACCATTGATGAGAAGTCTATGAATTATGTATATGCGAGTTTTTATTGAGATCTAATTTACAACAAAGGACTAAAGAAAACAACGTGAAATAATAAAAGATAAAATGCTATGTTCTTGGCTCATGGCTAAAATTAAAAAGAAAGAGGAAAAGAATTCCCAAAATTCAGGAAGAATAACGTGAAAAATAAAAGAAAAGACTAGCAATTAAAATCAAAAAGCCTCCCACTGCCAAGAATCAGAAAGTCCTCCTTTTCTGTGAAGTTTTGTTTTATTTATAAAGAAAAAATAAAGTAGAATAAATCTAATCCTAACTTATAAGTATAATTTATTTGAAATTATGAAATTAAAATAAATAAATAAACGAAAGAAAAAGAATTAAATAAAATCTGATTTGGGTCGCAAATTGTCAATTTGAATTAGACAATTTGCTATTGCAAATTGGAATGGCCATATGGCCAACAAGGCCATTTCTTGGCCCACTTGGACCATTCGGCCGTTCGGCCCTGTGACCCTTTTCGGCCATTATTTGGCTTTTTGACCTTTTTTTTTTCCAATCGGTCAATTTGGCCTTTTGTTTTTTTTTCTTTTGAAATTTTTTTGTTTTACTTTTTGAAAATTTTTTTTTATTTTTTTATTTTTTAAAATTAAATAAAATTTAAAAATAGATCCTAAAAATAATTTACAATTTAGTTCAAAATCAATAAATAAGATTCAATAAATCTAATTTCACATTTTATTTTCATCATTGGATCTTCTGTCGCATCCAAACTCAAATTATCCAGAAATTTGGGTGCTTACATTTATACTATTTTCTTTTTCACTCACTGATAGAGCGAAGAGATGGTTTACTAATTTACCACCCAATTCTATCAATATATGGTAGGTGATGTATACAACATTTTTCAACAAATACTTTCCACTTGTAAAAGTGCTAAGAATCAAAAACAAGATTAATTCATTTTATTAGAGGAAGGACGAAAGCTTCTATATGGGATTGATTCAAGGACCTATAGAGACAATGTCCAACACACTTGATTCCTATTTGAGATTTAGCTCAATCTTTTTTCAAAGGTGTCAATGCAGTAGTCAAAGTCAATTGATGTTGTAGCAAAAGGGACTATTATGTCCAAGTCATTAGAGGATGCTCTGGATCTTTTCGAAGAAATGGCAAATACACAGAGCTTGTGGTCAAATGAAAAAGTTATGCCAAAGAAGGGAGGAACATTTGAAGTGGATGGATTGACTATGGTAAATACTAAGCTTAATGCCTTAACAAAGAGAATGGACAAGATAAGCCTTAATGAAATTTCATCATTAACTTCTTCATCTTATGAGCTTTGTCGGGTGGACATGCCACTATTGAGTGTTAATAGATGTAAAACTTGTCTATAGAGAGCATGAACTATATGGGTAACTTTAATAAAGGTCAGCCACAAACCCTATGTTAGGAAATACTTATAATCCAAGTTGGAGGAACCATCAAAATTTCTCATGGAGTAACTAAGGCAACAATCAATAGAGAACTTAAGGACTACTGGGCTTTTTAGGAACAAATTTTCATCAACATCAAGGGCAATCTCAGTTCCAATAAGAGAAAGCTTCATTGTCATTATCTTTCTTAGAAAGCAAAATGAACAAATTCATGGATATGATGGTGACTAAAATAAATTAGCAGTATGAGGCAACTAAAAGACTGGAAGGGAGGTTTGAAAAAATGCATCAAGACACTCAGTTAGGCTATGTTTATTTGTGGAAAATATTCTTTCAAAAACTATTTTCCTTTTTTCCGATTTTGGATTACCTAGGAAAAATAAGTCAAAAGAAAATAATGCATCAGTCAAAATAAAATTACTTTAAAAGAAAGGAAAATGATTTCCCATTTTAAGGATGGGAAAATAATTTCCAATAGTTTTTCCAATGTCTTCACTCCTCATTTATTGTCTTCCCATTTATTTTTAAATGTCTTCTCTTATCATTTATTGTCTTTTTTAGTGTTGCACCCAAACATAGGAAAGTATTTTCTTAGGAAAATATTTTTTCTGAAAAATATTTTCTAGAGAAAATATTTTCCAAAGACAAAATATTTTCCACAAACAAACGGAACCTTAAAGTTCAAAAATCATTCTTCTTTAATTCACAATTTTGAGGTGCAAGTGGGATAATTAGCTAATTCGTTGTCTATGAGGAACCAATGGACACTTCCTAATAATACCAAAAAGAATTCTAAGTAGCAATTGAAAGTGATTACTTTAAGAAATGGTATAGAGCTACAACCACCCAAGAAGAGTGCACTCACACTTACTGCAGAAAGAGAAAGGGAGGAAGAGAAAGAAAAAGAAGTAGAGAAAGAGAAAGAACAGGTTGAAGTAAAAACTGGAGCAAAGGCATAGGAGCATAATAACAATAAAAAGAAGAGTTTGCATCTTCACCATAACCTTATGAACCATCAATGCCATTTCCACAGAGATTAATGAAGCAAAAGCTGTTAGTATAGGTGTGCCCTAGTGTCATTTTGTAATGTATAATGACATTGTAAATTATCCCTATGGCAATAAAGTATTCATTTAAATAAAGTGTTTTATCCTTTAGCATTATGTTAAATAAATTTATTATCAATAGTTGATAATATGAGATACAAATGTATTTAGTACATATGCTATAAATTGCTCATAGTCAACTAATTAATATTTGGGTAATATTAATTAGATTGTCACCTCTGTCTATTTTCCTTGATTAGTATGTGATAGTAATAGTGGGAGGTAGTGAGTCTCATGCTACTTGATATGAGATATGAGAATAGACATGTGGATACTTATGCGAAGGATGGATCGAACAATGACGTTAGATTTGTAATCGTAAGGATATTTACTTATGATCAATGTTCATAGTCTAGGTCATAATAGTGCATATAGTCCTTTGACTTGAGGTGAGAAGGTCATCCATATTTGAGTTGTTAGGGTTTGTTACCACTTACATACTCGTGTTAATCACACATGGGTATATGACGCATAGTGGCTCTAGTCAATTAAATGTAGGGATGAGTGTTCATGCAAGATGGGATTTATTGCCTGGAGTGAACTAGGATAGATCCTATGCTATCTAAGTTTCTTCTTGATGAATAAGTTCCTGCCCAGGATAAACATAACGTAGTCTGAAAGAGTTTCAGTGCTAGAAAGTGTTTCTAGTATTTGTTATTTTTTATCAAGAATAACTTGAGATGAGATAATATAATATGACTATTGAAGTTTGATTAAACCTTGACTCTAGGCCATATCAGGATCTTCTAATGAGGGGATTTTAGTGCACGATAATTATGACCAAAGGGTTTGTGTGAATCAATAAATGCATTCAAATCTAATTAGGTAGTTGTGATATCGATGCTAGGGGTAACTCACAACTTATAAGAACTAAATGTGTATAATTGGGATTTACACATTTAGACTTGAAAGAGTTTAAAATAATATCAAGAGTTGATATTATATTCTCATTGCCAATTAGACATGAACCTAGTAAGTCATTATATTAATCTAATTATTGATTAAAGAGTTTAATCAATTAATTAAGATTAAAGGAATTGGATTTATGCTTTAAGTAATGATTCTAGCATATCATGAAATCTAATTCTAGTAAGAATTATTAATTTATATTTAATTAATATGATATATTAATTAAGATATTAAATAATTAATAATATATGTTGTTTCTATAGGCTTGGATCAATGGCCCAAAAGAGTTTTGGAACAAAAATTAATGTAAAGCCCATTAACCTTATCTAGGCTCAATAACTTTATGGATTAGGCCTAGGCCATTTATTGGCCTAAGAGTTGGCCCAATAACCAAGCCCAAATCCATGAATATATGTATGAGCCACTTTTGGCGTATTAGGCTTAATATATCCCTAATGTGTAAATTGTTGACTTTAGGGCAAAATAAGGATAATAGTTATCTTAATTAGTATAGAGAATGAATGTAGACTTAATGCATAATATGTGTACAATCTCTACATCATTCTTTGTACACTAGTAAAACGATTTGCACAAGTTGTTCTCTACCATGTCAAGGTGGCATGTAATGATATGGTGTAAGACAAGTTCAATTTATGCACATCTATCTTAACTCACTTTCTCTATATATATCCTAAGAAGTGTTCTAAGGTTAGAGGTTGCTCATGTATTAAAAAGAGGCGTGTGTTGAGAAAAGAAAAGTGAGTAGAGACTTTTGGTAAGATAATATACCAAAAGGAAAAGCAACATATACATAAAAAATAAACTATAAGTTCTTGCTAGAAGATTGAGTTAGCGCAAGTTTACAAGGGTCAGAGAGAGGGAACTTGCTACTACACTAAATCAAGGCAAGAAGGTGATTGGCAAAGCTTTGGTGTTTCAAGGTATAGGCCTAACATTTGGGAGGCTAAGCATTGATTCAAGAGTTGAACCGAAAGATCCAAAGCTTGTAGAATACTTGTGGTCTACATTAAACTTAGGAGATTGTAAGTTTTCTTAAAACTTGGAATTCCTAGGTTGTTGCTCTTACTTGTTGTTTTGATATTTAGCTATGTGTTAAAAAGAAAATTGGATCCTTGGGATTGGAATTCTTCATTTAATGAATGGTTATGTAAAGTAAATTTTTGATATTTACTTTACTAAGGCATGTGCTCACCACACGTGTATTTAAAGCCTAAGCAGCATAACCGATTCCTAACAGATGAAAGCTTCTATGAATGTTGGGATAGATTCAAGGATTTACAAAGGCAGTGTCCTACACATTTAATACCTACTTGGGACTTAGCTCAATTGTTTTATAGGGGTGTCAATCCATCAGTTAGAGTCAATATTGATGTTGTGGCAAAAGGGACTATCATGTCCAAACACTAGAGGATGCTCTAGATTTTTTTGAAGAAATGGCTAATACTTAGAGCTTATAGTGTAATCAAAGGGCTATACCAAGAAAAGGGGGAGCATTGGATGTGGACGAGTTAACTATGATGAATGCCAAGTTGGGCGCTTTGATAAATATAATAGACAAGATGTGTCTTAATGCTATTTTATCAACAATTTCTTCATCTTGTGAATTTTATTAGGGTGGACATCCCACCATAAAATGTCAATAAATGCAAGATTTATCTGTGGAAAACATGAATTATATGGGTAACTTTAGCAAGGGGCAACAACAAAATCATGTGATAGGAAATACCTATAATTTTAGTTGGAGGAACCATCCAAACTTTTCATGGAGTAATTAGGGTAACAACCAATAGAGACCTTATAGGAAAAAATGGTCAGCAATGTCAAGGGCAATCTCAGTTTCAACAAGAGAAAGTTTTTTCTTCTTCTATAGCTTCTCTAGATAATAAAATGGACATGTTCATGGACATGGCAATAAATAAGATGAATCAATAGGATAAGGCCACTAAGAGACTAGAGGGGAGATTTGAGCAGATGCATCAGGGTAATCAACTAATGTTCAGAAATCATTCTTCTTCCATTCATAATTTGGAAATGCAAGTGGGTCAGCTAGCTAATTCTTTATCTTCAAGAAATCAAGGGGCACTACCTAACAATGCTTAAAAGAACCTAAAGAGAAATTGAAAGCTATTACTTTGAGCAGTGGCATAGAATTGCAACCACCTAAGAAGAGTGCACCTACACCCACAACTAAAGAAGAGAAGGAGGAAGGAGGCAGGAGAAGAGATAAAACATATTAATGTCTAGGTTGAGGAGAAAGATGCAGAGCAGGATAGTAATGAAAAAAGGAATCTTCACCACCACTACTTAAGCCATATAAACCACCAGTTCCATTTCCTCAAAGGCTCAGAAAACAAGAACATGATCAGCAGTTTGTAAAGTTTGTGGAGCTGTTCAGAAAGTTGCATGTCAATATACCTTTGGTTGAAGCAATAGCTCAGATGCCCAAATATGCTAAATTTTTTAAGGAGTTTATTTCCAGCACGAAGAAGTTGCAAGAGTTTGAAACCATTACTCTTAGTAAAAAGTATAGTGCTATCATTTCAAGCAAGCTTTCTTTAAAGAGAAGACATCCAGGGAGTCTTATTATATCTTATTCTATTGGTAGTTTAAAATTTTAAAAAGCTCTTTGTGATTTAGCTTCTTGATTTTGAGGAAGATGAAGATGTACCATTGATTTTATGTATGCCTTTCATGTACACTGCTAAGGCAATCATTGATGTTGTTGAAGGTACTCTCACATTAAGAGTGGATGAAGAAAGCTGCAATTTTGATGTTTACCAAGGTATAAAACACCCACTTAAACTTGTTAATCGCATGCTTATTGATGTGGTTAATGATATTGCGAATGAAGTCCAACGAGCGAGGTTGGCAAAATCATAGGAGTTAGAGGAATTAGAGAAGTGTTTGCAAGTACAAAATTCAAAGAAGGAGTCTTTTAAGCACTCTTCTCAAATGCAAAAAAACTGAACAACCTCTAAACACAAAACCTATTCCACCTTCTATCGAGAGACCACCTCAATTAGAATTGAAGCCATTACCATCTCACTTGAGACACACTTATTTAGCTAAAAATCAAACTTTACATGTTACTCTTTCATCTAAACTTAGTGAGGAATAAAAGAGAGCATTAGTTCAATTATTGAGAAAGATAGTGCAAGCTTTGGGATGGAAAATTTCAGACATTAAGGGTATAAGTCCTTCATATTATATGCACACAATACTTATAGGCACAAAATTACCACTGAGAGGCAGAAGAGATTAAACCCAAACATGTAGGAGGTAGTTAAGAAAAAAGTGCTTAAGTTGTTAGATGCAGGAATTATATACCCCATTTTAAATAGTTCTTGTGTTAGCCCCATTTAATGCGTACCAAAGAAAGGGGGCATGACAATAGTAGAAAACGAGGGGGGAGATTTAATTCCTACTCGAGTTGTTAGTGGTAGGAGAGTTTACATAGATCATTATCCACTTCCATTTATTGATCAAACGGTAGAAAGAATTTTAGGTCATGCATTTTATTATTTTTCTAGATGGTTATTCATGGTACCACCAAATTCTTATTGCCCTAAAGGATAAAAAAAGACGACCTTTACTTGTCCTTATAGTACATTTGCTTATAGAAGAATGTTGTTTGGTTTGTGTAATGCACCTACCACATTTCAAAGGTGTATGATGGTGTTGATACCTAAATTTTGACAGTTTTCCCAAAAATCCGATGATGAAGGATTCATGTCAGTTAAACAGGGGGAAAACTCCTGAAGGAGTTTTCTCAGGTGTGTTCGGACTGAGAAAATATCCGGAAGAAGCCTAAAAGAAACCAAAAAAATACCCACAAAAATTACCAAAAAGAGACCCTTGAACCGAACCTAATTGTCCAAAAATCCCTGAAAAATCCCAAAAAATCAAAAGGTTTGAATTTTACCCAGATTGAAAAAAAGAA
>CATIWM010665431.1:0-14729 GCA_949671775.1 Mallotus repandus
AATTAGGGTTTAATGAAATTGCATGTAATTAGGGAATAAGATAGTAATTCATAAAATAATTCTAAATGAACACAAGACTAAAAGAAGTTGGTATTCTATATCCAGAACTCCTGGTTGTGGTGCTAGCTTGTATTAGAGAATTGAGTTACCACCACATTCGATTTGTCCTAGTTATTAACCTGGGTGGTGACTCCTCATCTCCACGCTATGTCTTTGTGATATAGTAGTGTGTTCCCTAGAGCCCTGAGCTCAAACAGTGTCGCGATTGCAATAAACTTGGGCACGCATTAAACCTCGCTGTCTATAACTATCGCCTCTTCTCCAATAAAGAAATCTAGATCCACTATAACATCAATGCGTTTACAGCTACAACAGAAGGTAAAATAAAACACGACTCTACATTTCTAGTAAAACCCATTTTAGTATATCTGCAAAAGAACCACAAACCAAATAAAGATACAAAAATCAGAACAAAATCCCTGACAAAACCAAATAAAGATACAAATATTAAAGAAATCAAACACCAAACGAAAAATCCATAAAAAAAGAGCATACTCAGTGTCATTGTTGATGACAACAACAAGACAAGAGGTAAGGTCCATGAGAAATGAAGAGAAAACAACGATAGTGAAGAAAGCAGAAATTGGGTTTATTAAAGGAGAGGGTCATGGTAGAGAAGAGCGCTCGGATAAGCACAAGAAGAAGGAAGAAGATGAAGAGAAAGGTGAATTAGCAATGAAAAAAAAAAAACTTTGATCGCAAGTGAAAGCACCCACTCAACGGTAATGGCAATGGTAGCTCCTTGTTCAAGTTGGTGAATAAAAAAAATCCCATTTCAACAACACCTCATCAGACTAACACTGCTCATCATCAAATTTAAATTGGATTACATTTTAGAAAGTGAAGAACGTGAAGAAGAAGAAGAGTAGAAGGAGGTGTTTTCTCAATTTAGGGTTTTAATAGATTTTTTTTAAAATTAATAGATTTAGTATTAGGGATATTATTAGTGAGCAAAGTGGATTGTCCAGTCAGCCATCCACACAGCAATTATGGGCTCCACTTAATTGAGGCAAACAAAAAAGTAATTGTCATGTTAGCGTTCAGTTAAGTTTGACCAACGGAGGACATAAGATGTAAGTTTTAAATAGTTCGTGGTTAGATTTGTAAGAAAAAATTCGATAGGGTTTAATTTGAAAACATTATAAAAGGTCTTTTTTTTTAATTTCCCCCAATAAAAACAATAATTTTTTTGATATATTTCATAATTTTTTTTATTTTTTATGTTATTTTTAAATTTTTAAAGAAAATATAAAAATCAACAAAATTTTACAGTTGTTGAGTTTTATTTTTTTCATTATTAATAATAAAATTAAGGTCATAAATAAAATTTTTAATTTTATTATTATTAATGATAAAAAATAATTTTTTGATATATTTGATATATTTTTATTTTTTTGTTGTTATATTTTTATTTCTAACAAATATCAACAAAAATAAATAAACGGAAATAATTGAAAACAACAATTGAAACAACAAAAATCAACAAAAAATTACAGTTGTTAATTTTTATTGATTTATGTTAATTTTTGTTATTGCTTGTTATTTTTTCAGTTTTTTCATTATTAATAATAAAATTAAGGCCAGAAATAGATTTTTTACTATTTTCAATATTAATAATAAAATAATAATTTATTTAATATATTTTATAATTTTTTGTTATTTTTATTAAAAAATAATTATTGAATACTATGGATAATTTTTAGTTTAATTAGTTTAATTTTTATATTCTAAATAATTATAAAAAAATTATTGAAGGCTATGGGTAATTTTTATTTTAATTAGCTTAATTATTACATTCTAAATAATGATAATTTTCAAAATTAAAAAATTGTTATTTAGATTATAAAATTAAAATTATTTAAAATATAAATAAATATAATCAACTTCAATTAAAGATGATTTTAAAAATAATAAATAGGTAAAAATATTAATACGATAAAAGTGAAAAATTTAATTGCAAAAAAATAATTAATTTTAAAAATTCAAGAAAAAATTAAGTAATTAAATTTATATTGAATACAAAAATTAAATAATTACATACAATAAATTTTAATTAAAAGATGATTTTGAAAATAGTAAATAATTAAAAAACTTTAAAAAATAACAAATAAAAAAATTCAAAAAAGAAAAAAATACGAAAAACATCCAAGTTAGTCACTTTTAAAAACAATGAAGACCAAAATTGAAACAAAAAGTAAGGAGGACATAAAAGAAAAGAGTTGGTCAAAGTAGAATAATATTATCTCAAAAAAAAAATGCAACTGTATTTCGTCAAACATAGGTGTTCTGTGTTTGTATTTTTACTTTGTTTTTTTGGTGGAAGGCATAAAGTGGACTGGCATAGGTATTTTTTGATCGAATTAAATTAAATTAAATCAGAAATTAAACTAAATTAAATTGAAATAATTGAAATTTTTAAAATGAAAATTGAAATGATTGAAATAATTGAAAATTTTAAAAATATCAATTATTTTAATTTTTTATTATATTATTATAATATTTAAAAATTAAAAAAATTATTAAAATTTGATTAACTGAATTTTTTTAATAAAAAACCCCAAACTAAAAATTCACTTCAGTTTAAAAAATTAAAAAATTTCTTTTTATAAACCGAACCGATCCAAATTGGGAAAGGTTTGCACACCCCTATTTGCCACTTATCCACAAATATGGGTTTCATTCCATTTCATGCTCTCAATTTTGCGAGAAGAAAGCGCCTATCATCCCAAGTAGCTCTTTTCGGTCTGATTTCAACGGTCTGGGCTAAGACTAACACCCACATGACTCCAACCTCTAAATCAAAAAAGGATCACAGTGGTTCAGGACCAGAGCCAAAAAACTTTTATTAGAAATATGTACATTGTAATAATATATTAATTTTAATAGTAAAATTAATTTTATTTGTAAATTAATTTAATTAATGAAACATATTTTTTTCTATTATTATTATAAATTAAAAATAGAGAAATTTAAATTTTTAAGGAGTTTAACCATTAGGCCATTGAGTGAGAGATGATGTTATTTTTATTTTAATAAAAAGTAAAAAATTATAATTTTATTTATTGTAATTAATTGAATACCGTATTATTTATAAATAATTTTATTTTAAATATTTATAATTTCTTGAGAAAATTATTTATAATATTAATTTGTAAAATATGAAAATAAAAATTTACTGTTCCTTAAAAATGTCAAATCGCTTGACTCTTACTTAAAAAAAAAAAAAAAAAAAAAAACTTTTCCATAAAAAAGTACCAGTACCACCACCACCAAAACCATCAGTATCCTCAAGCTGGTAATCAAGAACCGCTGGGTAGTAACGCGATTGGACGCCCGCCAGAACCAGAGCCAGAGCGAGAAGACTAAAGCTGCAGCAATCTGATTTATATTTTACACAATCTCCTGGTATCCCACCTTTCTCATGTCTCGCGGCGCTTGATTATACATATATAATATTGTTTTTGGAATGCGTATCAAGTGTTTGTTAAAATTCTTATGTTTTGTTTCCCCTATCTGTTCTTTTATACAAGTTTCAATTCGTTTCTTGAAGTTTGTTTAGAATTCGATTCTTTTCACTTTCGAAGATGAAAAGAAAGGAATCGTTGAAAGAAATTAACATTTGCTGCAAAGAAAGCACTCGATTCTTTTCACTTTAGAAGTTTGTTATTGTTGTTGATCTTATTGTATAGGTTGGGTAAATTTCTATTTTGATGGAAGCACAAGAACTATTCGAAATGGATAAATCATTGTTGGAAATATATGTAAGGCACCGCCTGGGAGATTAGGGAGGTTCTTTGCTTTAGCTGATTATTTTTGTGCTTCAAATACATAAAAGTGTGCTCTCATTTGTTATGTATGTCTTGAATAGTTTTGTCTGATTCTGTACGATTGCATTATTTTCCTAGAAAGTTTATTGTTTATTAAAAGAAATTTGAACTTGGCAGCAGATGTCGCTGTACATTGGTAATATGTCGTCACGCATTCGCAGAGATGAACTTGAACGTGTCTTTCGGAGGTTTGGACGATGTGATGTGCGGATAAAAGATGGGTATGGATTTGTGGTGTATGATTTCACTCCAAATGCAGAGAAAGCTTTGAAAGCCTTACAAAGAAGGCACATTTGCGGTGAGGCATTAACTCTCACATGGTCAAATAAACAGCCTAGACAGTTTAATAGATTTGCAAGAGCTGGTAGATCCTATGATCCACAGCATGATAGGGATTCTGTGAGAAGAGGAGGTTATGTCAAAGGAAAATTGGGATCAAATGATCAGGATTATAGGATGAATATTAAGCAATCAGATGGTATTAACAGAAGGAATGGTTCCACTGACATGCATGATAAAGAAGTGATGTACTGTGAACATGATGCCAAAGACAGCTTGGGGGAAGATAGGTTTGAACCTGACAAAGTGGATAATGATAGATGGCAAGAGCGGTGTTTTCATGACCGATCAACTGAAAATGGTGTTGAAAATGATGTGGAATATGAAAGGTATGAACCTCACCAGAGTTATGACAAGAAATATGATGATGGAATTCATAAAATGGCCTATGGTAGTGGTTCTCCTGTTTTGCCAAGCCATCAGAAGGATATAGGTAGAGCTAACTGTGATGAAGTGAATTTGAAGCGTCCTTGCGATGCAAAATTTCAGGTAACTTGCTATAGATGTGGAGGTTCAGGTCACAAGATGCGCAATTGTCCACAGGAAAGTACTTCACAAAGAAAGTCCACTAGGTTTGATCATAAGCATGTTGAGGACCTCAACAGAAGAGGTAGTGATGGAAGTGAGCCAGGAAGAGTTGGATCTAGGTCGTGGGAAAAGTCAAGCAGGGATTCAATATCAAAAAGACTAAAGAATGATATGAATTCATCTGCCTTAGGAAAGCATCAAAAACCTATAAGCAATGGAAGCTCACCTGTAGGCAATGAAACTGACAAGTCTTCAAAAAAGCACTATGGAGGGAACAAGCGGAGCAGGAAGGAAATTGGATCTCCAAATAGACATGGCACAAAGAAAGCAAGGAGGTCATTTTCATCTTCCCGCCATTCCAGATTTCACTCATCATCTCAATCCACTGAGCCCATGAAAAGGTCCTGTCGCCTTTCTAGATCAGGGTCAGTATCCTTAGAAGCACGTTCATTGTCATCCAAATCTAGGTCTAGTTCAACAGCGCGTTTTTCTCGATCCAAGAGCTCCAAATCTCAGGCAAGATCAAGCTCCCGTACATCCTTGTCTACCTCACTTGGTCGACCCTTACCATCCTCTTCAAATAAGGTTCAGATTAATATGAAAGGATCTTCAGATAATGCTACAACTCCAGAATCCAAGGCAATTGTGATTGAACAAGGACAACTTGCAGACAGTGATAATGGCCTGGAAGATGCAAAAGCTGAAAATAGAATGGTGGCAGTGAACCCTGAGAATGGAGTGCCTCCTTTCACAGCAGAAAAGGGCCAGCCTTTAAAGCAGGACAATGAAGACCACCAAATAGCATCCTGGTCATTGCATGAAGGAACAAATCCAAGCACACTGGCAGTAGAGCAAGGCACAGTTGATGGTGGGGGTTTATCCCTGAAAAACCATGAAAGCGGGAGGCTCTCCCCAACAGGCATTATGGAAATGAACTGTCAAATTTTTGATAAATTGACGACAGAGGATGTGCCTGTTCGAATGAAGAATCCAGGTTCAGAACCTCCTATCAGTTCAGGCTCTGGCCATTCATTAAGCATTTCTGCGGAGGAGTTGCATGTGGTTCTCAAACATTACTATGGGCGTGAACATCAAAATGAAAATGAAAAGTGTTTGCCTGCTGAGGCATACTTTGGTTCTGCTCGCTTGTGGCCTTGGGAGGTCATCTACTATAGAAGGTCAAAGAAGGGTCCTATCTCTATTGAGAACTATGCGAAGCGACTTGATCAGAATAAGGAATTCAATATAGTTGACAAATACATCAGAAGCAGCAGTGGATGGGGGGAATTGGCCCAATAGAATCTTTGAAAGGTCTTGTTTGTGGTATCTTTTGTTTTGGCCCCTTAGAATTTCTGCAAGTTTGGACTTACCATACTTCAAGCCACACTATTTGGCAGAGTTCATGATTCTAGTGGATAATTTTGAGGAGAAACTCTGAACAGGTAACGTTCAGAATAAGTTTAACATGACTACAGTATTTTATAGAACTTCAGAATCTCTATTATTGTATGCAGAAGGTTGGTTAAGGATGTTCAACAGTTGTACATGTTTTGAAATGAAGATGAATGTAGGAATTTCATTTTCCTAATTTTTGAGGCTTTTTCTGATTGTCTTTTTAATGCTATATCCCATTTTATTCTTAAGCTGTACATAATTAGCCTTTTTTTTTTCCTTAAATTTTGATATGAGTTGCATCATACTGTTCAGTCCATATTTGTTTTAAGCAATTGTTGTTTACTGCAATATTATTCCTATTATATCCTCTTTCTCTTCCTGATTGTAGTTGAAGAATGGATTTAATTTCAGTTCACAGAACTTTTCCCCATAGATTCCAGTATTCCACTATAGATGGAACTCTTTTGATTTAGGTTGACTTTGACATGCTTTGTCATAAAATGCTTCTAGACAGTCTCATGCTGTGGCAAGTAAATGATGCAGATCTTGAAAAAGAAATTTAGGAATTATTTTGATCTAGTATTACTTTTGCAATTCAAGTTTTTAGTATTTTTTTTCCTATTTAGGAGCATTAAGCAGCTTCCTGTTTTAGAAATTGCTATTGACAAAGTATATGGTTTAATATTTAGGAACCTGTTAACTATTTATAGCTACTAGTTAGGTATTTTATAATTGCCTTGATTTCCTTCTTCAAGCTAAAAGAAGGATAAATAGCAATTTTCAGTTGTTGTCCTAGAGTTTGTGTGATTCAGCTTGCAAGTTGCAAAATTGTTAAATGTTCTGCTGAAGAAAAACTATTTAAAGTAACAATTTAGCAATGCATTATTGTATAATGTCGCAACTTTATTGTTAAGGTCAAAAGTAAAAACTACAAGGTGCATGTGATAATAGTGCTGTTGCATTAGGGGAATTGGTCCAAGGGACTGCTATTTGTTCACTGTCTTAATACAAGTCTAACACCAACCTTAGCATTAAACAGAACTTCTGTTCCATTTTTGTCAGTTAATACGGTCTTTCTGACATGCGACTTTGATGAAAATCTTTTCCACTTAATGAATAGGCTTCTTAGGGTCAAGGGAAAAGGTATCTCACTCTTAGTTGAAGCCCTTTCAAAATTATTTAGGCAATATCGTTATATCATTTTCTTCCTTCTAATAATGGTCATTTTTTTCCCCATCATTGGTGCTCACCTATCAGTCTTATCTTTTCATCATGCTGGGTGATCCCATTATTTGATCAGAGTTGTGAATGATCATTTGCGATCCGAAGAAATGCCAGGCAAAGGAAAGAGATTAAATAAATCCACTCATAAATCCATCAGAAAAACAAACAAGGGAAAGAAAACATGAAGAAATGCCAAGGTAGGCTAAAATACTACTCCTTGTTCCTAGGTAAGAAATTTTAGTAAACTTATATTTCATATAAAGGAAAAAAAAAAAACATGTTTACACAATTTGAATTAAACTGAAATGATTCATAACTTCATTTTCTTATGATGCAAATTTATGTCCAACTAATGCAATCAAGGGACTCTAATGCAATGCGGAGCCTTGGGGGGAATTTTCCTCTTTTATAAGCTAATTTGGTATGCCCAAGCAGTTCACTCCTTTCAATTTTTCTTATTTAAAATGGCATCATGTTCTTAAGTTGCAGGTAGCAAGGGGCAACAGGCCACGTGCAATGTTGTTTTTAATGACACTGCTGCATAGTCTATTAACTGCTTTTGACATGCATCTTTTCCTTTTGTTCATTCTCTCCCAGTGGATTTTTTTTTTCTCTTTCCTAAAATATTATAAGATCCTCTGCTATTTTGGTGAATTTTTACTCAATCTTAGGGTTGTAGGGCTCCTTATGGGTGTTAACTTTTGCCATTTCATTCTGGTAGCACGAGAACTTTAAGATTTTTTCATTCAGTCAGACTAAGCATTGAATTTTTTGTTTGGGCTCGATGGAGGTTCTCTGATCATTCCCAGGATAACTGAGCTCCTGAATGTCCAAGTGTCTCTATTTTTCAATGAGTGTAACTAAAACTCTGCATAAATTTTACCATTTTTGTTTTAATATTGGTCTGAAACTCTGAATATATCCTGTGTTTCCAAATTTGTAGGGAAAAAGGGACATGAATTTGGATAAGTTGATGTTGTTGGATTATGCAATTTTGTTTGCATCTTCTATAGTTCTATAGTTCTACTACAAGAGAAGTAGTTTAGCAGAGATGCGAAGTGCATACCGTGCAAATTAATGGCTTGATTGATGAATTTGCATTACTGCTTGTGTGTGGATAATGCACCCTTATACTTTCCCTTGTTTTGGTCAAACAAAAGTGCCAGCTTCATGCAAATGTCGTGCCTTTAATTGGTTTGAGTGTTAAATTGTTTTCTGCATATCCAAATTTCGGTCTGTTGTTTGTTCATCTCTGAGTTGAATGTTATAGCTGGTGCTATAGTTTTTTTCTCAATTTGGATGATCCATTTCAAAAAAAATAAGAAATTTGTCATGGAACTCAGTTGTTTTGCTAGTTTATGTACACCAGTTGCACTAAAGGTTTTGAATGCAAATGTCTTTTTTTTTTCTTTTTCTGTTCTTTCATTAGTATATAATTTCTAAGTCATATTCTGCCACTATTTTTGAACATGTAGTTTTGAATTCATATTGTTCTTGCAGAGGTGTGCATGTATATGGCCTTATTCATATGGAGTTTGGAAAAGTTCTATAGTCCCCAGCATGTGTTTGGGAGGACAAAATGTTGTATTCCTGGAAAGTTTTAAAAAGTTGTAATATTCAATGTATGTAGAACAGTTCTATAAAATATAGACTTGTCATCCTACGTGGAAATTGCTCAGTTTCAAACAAGCGCCATATTGTGACTGCCAGATCAAACTTGGAGAAAATGTGGAAGGGAATGGAAATGCATTGAATTGAAGTATAAATTCTCACTCTTTTTTCTGCTTTGTTGATCACATGCCTTGTGCCAGACCACCTTATTTGTGTTTGTGTTTGGTGATCCCTTGCTGTTTTGAAATAATGTTAAAATTCTTTTCTGCTGTATAATGTAAGATTATTGCTTGGGTGTAGGTTGGCCATTTTTTCGTGCAGGAAGGAAGAACTACATAACACAAGCATTTTATAACCCTCCAAAATTGTGAATGATTGGTCTTTGATTGCAGGTTCCCCTCAGAACTTATTCTGCTCTTTAATCGCAGGTCCTATGGTCATAGCCATTGCAATTTGATAAGAATTTGATGATCCCACGTCTTAAGCATTTATGTTTATTGTTCAGCTCACGGCCTTATGTAAGGTATTATCTTTTGCTCACTGGTTGAACATGAAAAAAATTGATCTCACCATCCCCAAAGCTCAAGAGTAGCAGTTTAACATGACAGCTCAAGGTCAGTTGATGCTTTTTAGCAGGGAACATTTTTTTTTTCGAAGAGCAGTAAATACCATAAATTTGATATTACTTATCTTGGGGAAATTGTTGGAATTTTTTCCAAATATGCGTGCTGGTCATTGTCGAGCCAAAATTAAATTTGGGACACATGTGAGACGGGTACACACGCAACTAAGGAACTTGGTCATGAAATGCTGTTGTCATTGTTATAATGATTTGTTCTCCGTGTGGATCCCTCATGAGGATGGATTTAGAAAGAGTTCCACAAGCTAGTAAATTTGACATGGATTTCATTCATTGGTGAACTTGAGCTTAAGATATGTATTGATAGATTTGAAAGGGACTTACTTTACATCTCTAGATTTTCATTGAAGTTATTTTCTTTTCTTTAATTAGTACAGAAGAAACAAATGTCACACTTAGTTTTAGCAACTCACTGTTTCTAGAAATCTATATAAATATTTAGCAAGTCGTTAGTCCTAATTTTGTTAACATTAGACAGTGGCTAATTTCCATTTTTTCAATTCATGGATTGAGGATTTTTATTATTATTGTTCTGCAAGACCTAGCATTCAATAAGCCTCCATAACTAAATCCCTTTTAATTTGTGATTTTTAGACTATGAAGCCATATGTACGGCCTCTTTCATTTCACTTCATATTAGAGCGTGGTCCACTATTGTGTTCTTGCGTGGGCGTGAGGTGTGATGACATGGCTATTTTGTTTGCTCGATCATTCCCATGTGCATTCCTAGTCTATACTCTGTTTCTGACATTCATTTTTTAAGGTTATTGCAACAGCATGCTGGAGCATTTACACAACAAACTTAAGCTGAAGATTTTAACGTATCTTCTTACTATTTTTCTATGATGCCCATCAAATGTTCAGTAAAACATGGGATAAGGTCGTTCAAATTTTAAGGTTATTATTTTCTTGGGTTTTCCCTATGCTTTTAAAATGCATAATGGTATGTGAGATCAAGACAGAGAGAGAATTATGCGTGAGTTAAGGAAGGGGTGCTGGGACAAACAAAAAAAAAGAGAGAGAGAGAAGCAGAAATTAATGGTGAGAACATGGACAAGGCGGTGCAGTGTAGTACATAAGGAAGGGGGTTTTTGCCAAAATAGAGGATGGCACCAGAAAGGTGGCATTAAGTGAGTGATATGATGAGAAGAGTAGTGAAAAAGAAAGCAAAAGAAAAGATTGAACAATAGAAGGAGGAGAGGAGAGGGCTGAAGGTGAAGGGTAGAATTAAATTTGTATTTATCATCTGACGTAATACCCTTCATTATTCTCAACTGTCTCAATTACTATTGCATTTATGTGTTTTTAATGATCTTTCAATCTAATTTAGCCCCTCTTTTTTCAATGCTCGAACTACCCAACTTCCCCAGTACTTCACCCTTCCCCATTTTCCATTTACTCAACTACCCTTGCCTGCTTTTTTCTTCAATGTTAACGTGGTTTTATTATGCATATAATAATGTAATCGTGTTCTTGTTCTTTATCTTGTCTTTGATCTTGGTCTTGTTGTTGTTGATGGATGTGTGGCTTGTGGCTAGCAAGCAAAAGACCATTTAGATGTTGCCCTGTTGTGAAACTGTATTGCCTAACTGGGTAAAAATTTGTCATTACATAGCTTTGTCACTTGCCTAGTATGCCCTTACATATAGAGATCAGAAAGTGGATTATTTCTCTTAATCATTTGTTGTGGGTGGGTTTAAAGTAACAGTGAAGTCAATAACATTTTCCTAATAATAGGAATGCCTCCTTGAGTCAGGGGAAGATTGACTCGGGTTCGATTTTTTTTTTCTTGAATTACACTCTAGTTTGAGTTCTTTTTTTTTTTTTTTCTTCTTGTATTTATAACTTAAGACGTGCCAAAAAAAAGAGGTTATTCCTAATTATGGGTTTAGTGGTTGTTTGCGGTGATTTGCATCTCTAAATCCTGCTGTCAACGGCATTTTCATCTTGACATTAGCATATGGTTTGGTACATGGAGACACTGCTCTAAATCTACTTTATTTTTTTCATTAAAAAAGCCACAAATTTAGCTATGCATGGGACTGTTCATGACTCAGTGGGGCCTGAGTAAACTCGTCCTACTGCCATCTTCTTCTAAGACTGCTCTCAAGTACAAGGATCCATTTTTACTTGTAACAGATTTTACCCATGTCAAGCCTTCTAAGATTATTCACTTTATCTTTGTTTCAACTGACATGGACATTGCGTCAGGGCTGAGTAATCATCCACGTGGCACTCTTATAGGGTATAAGAATTTTTTTTAAAAAAAATTCTTATACCTAATAAAAAAGAGAAAAAGCAAAATAAAATACCTAACATTCATAGGAAAATTTGGGCAGCTGCTGCTAATCAGATTACATTGTCTTATGCCAAAGGGGAAGAAAAGCTGAACTCAGAAAGAAGCAGAGACACTTCTTCTGAGTTCATATAGCATATACCCCATATTCTTTTTGTTCTACAACTAGAGAAAACAAAACCCAAAAAAAAAAAAAAACAGCCAGGAATGAAACAGGAAAAGCAAAAAATAGTGCTATTCGGGCTCCCTTTTTTTTTTTTTTTTTTTTTTTTATTCTCTAGCACGGAATAGGGGGTCAAAAAAAATGGAGCCCAGATAGCACTACTTGAGATTTTTTTTTTCAAGGAAAAAAAAAAGATATAGACTCTATTTGTAGTCCTAGTAGCAAAGCAGAATCAGCAGAGGAAAAGCCAGCCTGCTGTGTTTATGTTTCCTGAATTTAACTGTTCCTTGTCTGAACAGTGTTTTCATGGAGGAAATCAAGCAACACGGTGCTCTTGCATTTAGGACACTTAGGATCATCTTCAGAGAGCATGACATACATAAGGCACCTTGGACACCCTACGAGCACCATAGAAGTAGCCTCAGGACTGTTCGAGTATCGAAGAGCATTGTCATCCTGATTCAGTTCTGATGACACACATGAGCTCGGTGGTGATGTTGGTGACACCGTTGCTGATCGGCTTGGCGATTCGACTCGTGGATTAACCCTTGGTGGTGATAGGTTCAGTTTCAAATCAAGCTTAGGTCCATTCCCATTTCTTCGACTCATGGTCTTGTTTTTTGACTTCTTTGTGTAGTATATATTTCACCTGTCCAAATACAACACACAATTGTAAGGTTTCTTCAAATTCACCGCCTTGAAGAAACACTACACACAAGCACAGAAACAGATTACACACACACACACATATATATATATGCAACTTCAGATAGCTACCTGTTGAAGATTAAGAAGCTTCCTGCCAACCTAAAGGCAGAGAAGAAGGGTATTATAAGTGAATATTTAAGGAAGAGATGATACAAGTGAGATGGGTATTTGGCAAAGATTAGCTATACTTGAAAGATGACTAGCAACTCTAGCACCATTAAAATGAACTTGGTGGTGGAGATGGTGGTGTTGGTGTTGGTGTTGGTGGGTTTGAACCTTGGAGGCCATTATATATAAAGAGAAAATGGGTAGGGGAGAGAAGATGGGGTTATGCTTTAAAGCTTGATTTAATTAATGGAGAGGGGGGGAGAGGTGGAGGGGTTATAGGGTGGAAAGAGAGAGATAGAGAAATGAATTGCAAGAAAAGTGTGTAAATTGAGGCCAGGAAATGGTATTAATGAATTGGAAAAAATTTCAAGACTATGCAGAAAGTGGATAATTTTTGTAGTAAATATTGCTATTACAAATTTGCTGTGTTTTGAAAGTCTCTCTTTATTTTTATTTTTATTTTTATTTTATTTTTCTTGGAGCAAAATATAGCACATGAAAAACCCAATTGCTTTTAAAGCTTTGCATATTAGTGAAATTTTTTTTTTAAAAAAAAAAAAGAAGAAAAGGAAAGCAGAACCACCTAAATATTTAGTAGAAAACACCAAGAAAATTTAATGTCAACCAAATAAAAGGAAATGCTATAACAGATCAACCAAATTTGAATTGAGAGCTATAAAGTACACTAAGAAATTAAAAGCTTTAAGCATCCCCCAATAACCAAAAAAATTTAATGGTAACATCAGAATTTACATAGGAAACAACAACAAAATTAATTACCAACCAATGGTAAAAAAATATAATAATTGCTATTATTATTATTTTTTTAACAATTAGAAGGTCAAAAGAAGTGAAATTAAACTCATCACCTCACTTTATAATGTCCATTACTTAAATCACTGGACTATAAAGGAAGAACAATTATTATTATTTCTAGCTACTAACTAATAATTGAAAACATATCTTTACAAGAAAATCAATTGCATAAAATAAAATTTTCTCTCAAATAAATAAAATAAATGTTTAATAGGGTCTCAATTTTGCTTGATTCACAAGCGACTCTGGTAAATAGGTTGATTTTTGTAATCTTATAATGCTAGATATAAATCACTGTAGATATTGTGATGATGATTTTTTTTGGAAAATTTTAATATAGGATATGGTTTCGAGGTGGACTTCAACCTTCATGAACATTGCTTTGTTTTATTGCAAATTCACGTCAGCATCTTCCCTTCAATTTTAATGTGTACTCACCACCATATATGCCATTAATCGTGTAATTTATTAATTTTCAATTTCGGAGGAAAGTATTTTAATTTTATTTTTTTAATATTTTAGAGAAACTCATTATTTTTTTTTTTATCGAGTATCGTTTGTTAGTACCTCATAAAATCATGATTATTAGTTTATTAATCATTAATAAAAAGACAGAATATTTTTTTTAATTATCTCAAATTTATCCATGTTAAAATTTGAACCTAAAATCTTCTCCGTCTCAGCTAACTCGACGAGACATTCTTACCTTTTTAAATGTTTTAGAAAGTAACAAAATAATTTTATTATTATTACCTATTATTATTATCATTATCATACCGTCATTCTTATTATTATTTATAAATTATATAAAAATTACACTTGCTAGTGTACTTGATGAAAATAAATTTATTAATGAATTGATGGGACTACACCAAACTACCGTATGTTTTTTTTGTACTCTTACATTCTTTGGAAAATTATGAGAAGTGATACAAAACATTTGACAAGACTTGATATACAGAAAAAGCAAATTTTTATTTTGAACCCAATAATTAAAATTTACAAGTATTTTTT
>CATIWM010665438.1:0-13992 GCA_949671775.1 Mallotus repandus
AAAAACAGAAACAACAAAAAAATATGAATAATATGCAAAAAAAAATTAAATAATATACAAAATATTTAAACAGTAACAACAAAAACCGTAAACATGAAAAATCAAATTCAAATAATATCCAAAAAATTTAATTAAAAGGAATATACATACCTTCAAATCAACAGTTTCAGAGGGATCATTAATAGTAACTTTAGTCATCTTCCTTAATCTCTCTTCAACATTTTTAGAATCCCTCTTTTTTTTTTAGAAGGGGATTTAGGTAAAACAGATTTGGATTTCCCTTTAGAACTAGATTTCATTTTCTTCTTAACACCCCCTTCCTATTCCACTGTTGCTTCCATTTTCTTAACCACATTTTCATCATCAACATTATCATCCCCTCCATGTTTATCTTTACCAAAAGATTTAGTAGAACCAGGATCAAGTTCTGGTTTTTTTTTCTTTTTTTTAGAAGCGGATTTAGGTAAAACAGATTTGGATTTCCCTTTAGAACAAAATTTCATTTTCTTCTTAACACCCCCTTCCTCTTCCACTATTACTTACATTTTCTTAACAACATTTTCATCATCAATATTATCATCCCCTCCATGTTTATCTTCACCAAAAGATTTAGTAAAACCATATTCAAGTTCTAGTTTTTTTCCCTTTTTAACACTCTTGTAAACACTCTTTCTGCCCATTTCAACTTCAAACTCTTTTCCCTTCACAAAATCACTATCAAAACGAACAATCTTTTCTGATTTTGAAGAAGCCAAGTGAGTCTTTACCATTTTATAACAAACATAAGAAACCGTCAGAAAATATTAAAAAAATGGTGTCGTTTAAAATTCCAAAAAAAACTATAATAAAAAACCATTTTAGCACGAACCCAAATCAGTAGAAGAAGAATAGCGCAAAAACAGGGAAGAAAACGACGTGAAACTGATAGAAATGGAAAAGAAGAGAAGAAGAGATGAAAATGGGCAAGCTGAAAGAAAACCTAAAACTGGGTACGCTTGAAAACATAAAAGTCCGCGAGTAATTAAAATAAAAGTAGGGTAATGGACTGAAAACAGGATAGAAAATGGGCCTAATCTTGTAAATTTCTCTTAAATTTAATCAATATCTTATTTTAATTCTTTAAAATTATTTATAGATAAAATATTATTTTATGTGTTTTGGTATATGGTTTAATTGTGTATTAGCTATTTTGTTTTTGTCAGCTTGGTATGAATGAACTTTACAAAATTTTATGGAATTTATTTGCAAATTCAAGTGAGAATATTTGGTTTAAATGGAAACTTTCTGGAATCTATTTTCAATTCCAACCTTTTAATTTTGTGAAATTACTTATTACTAAACTAAATTCTAGAAAATTATAAAGATTTCCAAAGAAATTTATTTTATAAGATATTTATTTAAACTGAATACATTTCATTAATAAGAATTTATTTGCAAATAAAATTCCATTTAAAATGAATTCTTCAATGGTGGAATATAAGGGGTAAAGGTGGAGTCATAAAATCATTATGGGGAGATTCTAGAGTGACTTTTTTTTTTTATCTATACACCAGTATTTAGAGTTCATTGAATTCTAACTAATCTCGTTCGATTTAGATGAGATCAGAAGGGCGGCAAAAATCTCCCACCAGCTAATTTATTATGATTAAATAAATCATAGTTCAAATCCAAGACATGCCTTGCGTGAGTACAATTTCCTACCATCTAATCCCAATAGTTGTTGGTAGAGTAACTTTATTTTCTATATACTTTATTTTTATTTTACTTTTATCGTTATAGGATAAAAGTGTATAACATTATTTAGTGATGATTATTAATAATATAAAATTTACTATGTAAAAAATAAAGTAAGTCCATAAAAAGTTAAATTTTTGAATTTCAATTAACAATCTAAAAAGTCTTGATTTAAGACTTCTATATAATCTTTTGAAACATAATTCAAATTTTTTAATTTTATTATTATTTTTTTTTTTGCATATGATACACCCAGTATCCAGTATCCCGTAGGAACCGACTGTCAGTTATATTATTATAACCATGTTTAGCTAGGATTGTTAGTCATACTTATCACGTTGTTATGTTGCTCAATATATATATCTATTGTTGTACTATGTAACTAGGATTATTCAATATACTGATAACTCATTCAGTCTAACATATTGACTTGGTATCAGAGCCAAAGTCCACAAGGTTATCAATGACGTCCTCTACTATGTCTTCTTCTTCTTCCTCCTTTTCTTCTTCTACCTCTATGACTGTTATGAATACCATTCCACCATGCCCTTCTCCAATCTTGTCTAACACACCCACTTATGTTTAACAAACGTTTTCTTTCAAACTTACATAAAAAAAATTACATTACTTGGAAACTTAAATTCACTCCTCTTCTCAACTACTATTACCTTCATGGAATCATCAATGGCACCGAACCCTTTCCCCCTCAAACCATTATTAATTCAGCCACCAATCAACCTTCCCTCAATCCTGAATACATGGCATGGTTTCATAAAGACCAGTTGTTATTTTCTTGGCTTCTATCTTCCATCATCGAAGAGATATATCCCCAACTTATTAGACTTTCATCTTCTGCTGAGGTCTGGAGTGCCTTGGTGGTAGGTACAATCCGCAAGCGCATGGAGTCATCCAAGTGGTAAAAAAAATATCGATCCCACAGGGTGGATGTTAAGTATTGGAATACTTTTTGCATTTATTTGTCTAGACAATTAAAGAAAGTTGTCACTAAGAGGTGCCTTCTTTGCCTGCACAACTCGCCAAATAGTATGGACAACAAAATGAGCACTAGAAACCTTGGTGTTAATATGCATGCACCACAACATGAAAAGTTCATCTTTTGAAACCCTAGCACTATCTTATTTCCTAAAAATGTTATATGCCATGAATTTATACATTAGCAAATAAGTAGGATCCCTAATTAGATCGCTAACCATCTTTTCTTTCTCATTGAAACTACTATCTTTAGTAATTCTTTTCCAAAATGAAAGCATGTCATAATCACTTGGGGGTGGTTTAAGTCCCCCAATAGGAAATCCAAAAATATAGGACATAAGTTCACAATCTACATAAAATTTCCTTCCAAAAAGTCTACACGAAAACAAATATGTATCATCATTCAAAATTGCAAAAGTGGTGTAGAACTCAAGTGTAGGCTCATACAAAGTGTCATGTTTCACTTTAAAGAACTTAGACAACCCTAAGTGATCACTCAAAATTTCCATATCTTCATCAATTCCTATTTCATATAACACACAATCATCAAAGAATTTAGGCAAGGTGAATCTTCGCTTAAGAAGAGAATTAAATTTCCTACCCTCCTGATGTGAGTGAATAGAGAAAGGAGCACCATATTCTTTAGTGTGATCACTCACCTTATTACCCTTTTTCATAATTTCCTTACCTTTCCCTTGACTACCTTTTCCTTGACTTGATTGTTTATGCTTTTCTTGAGACATCTTCAAAATAAGAGTTAAGTACTATTAGCCCAAAAGAAAAAAATGAGAATGACAATTGATTAGGATTTCTTACAGCATGCCTGAATTCTTTATATAAAGAGTTCTCCCTAAACATTAAGGAAAATAAAAATGAAACCTAGAAATTTTCTCCTCTCTTTAAGCAGAAAAGAGAAATTCAAGGGTTTATTAAAAGGAAAGAAATAAAAGAAAACAAAAAATTTTCCTGAACATTGACTTGCTAAATTCCATAAATAAAAACTTAATGAAAAAGGAAAAATAAAAAAATGAAAGAAAGAAAATAAGAATAAAAATTACCAAAACAATAATTAAATTCAACTCCTAAAAGAAAAAAGAAATAAAAGAAAATTGCATAATTAAAAATAAAATTGAAAATAAAATCCAAAATATTAAAAACTTCCCAAAATTGATAAATCCTCCCCCACACTTAATTTAAACATTGTCCTCAATGTTTGCTTGCTAGCAAAGTAAGGTTGTCAATATGCAAATCTACGCAGGTGTACGGCTATGCACTCTAGAATGCATGATTGTGCACTTAGGTTTCTTTTTCTGTTCCTGGGATAATGCATGGTTATGCACTATAAAATGCACACCCATTCCTGACTATAGATTCTGAGAAACTGCAGGTGCACGGCTATGCATCGGATAATGCACAGCCATGCATATCTGCAGAATTGCAATCTGCAGAATGCACTGAAGCACAAATTCAATCATTTACCTACAATATTTCAATTCTTTAATAATGTAAACCAAACTTCAGACTTGCAAACATCACATTTCACACAAAAACATAAACCATTACATTAAAATCAAACATACATTCACACAACCTTTCATAACTATTGAAAATATATTCACCAATAAACCGAACTTAACAAAATTTAAAATGTGCTAATATCTCAATACTTGAAACAAAAAAAAATGGTAAAATGCAATTTAAAATATAAATCACTCCTATGGTAGGGCATTATCTCGATGCTCCTATTACAGTGGTTGAAGGGAAGGAGGTACAAATCCTTGATTCATTAAAATGCCCGAATGTCTTGATGCATCGAATGAACACTTCGAGTAAGCTCCTTCACATTGGCATCCAAGAGGGCCATCTACAATTCTAAATTGTCCATTCATTCGACCATGTTATCAGCGTCTTCTTCCTCTTCTTCTTCATTTGGGGGTGCTTCTTATTCACTAGGGAGTGGTGTAAGTGTGTAAGCCTATATCCATCATAAGTGTGTTGCATTATCCCTATTGCTTGCATCATGGCTATGTCCACTTTGTCTCTCCCCTTAACTTTCTCAAATGGCATATCATATATATAAACCCAACATAACGCACAAATGCCATAACTAAACCCCCAATCTTTATTGCCACATTGAAACTTTGAGCAACATTTTTTAGTTTTAAGGCAATAGCATGTCATAAATCTATTTTTCTATATACACCATACAATATAAGACTTGCAATTCAGTCTTTGGAATAATCAAGTCCCCCTCTTTCCTACTAAAAATTATGTGTCCCATGACTTGGTGTACATATCTCATTGCATATGAACACAGTTTTGACTCTCTACAAGTCCTAGCCTCATAGGTTGTATGACTATCACCTGTTAACTGTTACCGAAATTCATCCTTATCAAACTTAATATTAGCCTCTTGCCCTCTTAGAAACTCAAAAACATCATTCATTTTAAACAAATCCAATCTAAAGTAGCTAACTTTTCTTTATACATTTCAAGAAGATGTATATAGCAACAAGAAATGAAAATCTTAAAATTACTTTATTGCTAACTTTTCTATATATATTTCAAGAAGATGTATATAGCAACAAGAAATTAAAATGGCGGTTCAGTACCCGAAGAAATGTGTATAACATGAACAAATGAGAACTGTTAATTACAATAAAAATTTTAGTAAAGAAGTAATGTACGCTCAGCATGATCAGAATTAAAAGAATAAAATTGGAAGAATAGTCTTCCAACTTTTCAATTTTTTTATTTTAGTATTTTTTTTAAACCAAATATCTAAATTTTTAATTTATAATACATTTTAGTGCTTTCGATCGGCAAATAGTGGTGCCAATGTTAACTCATTTCTAATGGATCCCATTATTACGGACTTGTATCATAATGTCAGTTTTCATGTATACAAATGGTTTGAATATACCAAAATGCTCATCATTTAGACTACAAATATATATTTAAGTTCCTACAACCTCATTACTTAGGTCCTATAATTTCTTTTATATATATATATTTTCAACTACACCCTCTTCCTCAACCCACGGCTGCTTTATTTCAGTTCACCCATCACCACCACCATTATTACCATAACAACTAATCACTGTTGCCTCTAATCATCAAGATGCTTGTAATTATCTCCTTCTCTATCGTAGCCACAGCCAATTTGTAATTATTGAAAATTACAGAAGTGATAGCTCTCTGATCCAGAACAAACAAGAAATAGCTTTCCCATCTAGAAAACCTATCAAAATCTCAATTGCACCTCAAATCCCAGCCAAATCCACACCTCTTGTACCCCAAATCTGAACCACCAACATTAGAATATAGCTTTATGAGGCTAAACCAAAGAGATGCAACAACCCTCCAAGCCATGAAGGGTAATAAAAATTGGGAACAGGTCCAAAAATGACCCTAATATTTACCGCAATTCTCATTTTGACACTTTATATTTTTAGAAGTTCAATTATGAGATAAAGTTTTCAAATCTGGCGCATTTAAACACCTCATTTAATGGTATTAAATTTTTCATTTAACGGTATTAAATGACGCTCATGTTTATCCCAATTCTCATTTTGGCACTTTATGTTTTAATTGAAGAAAAAATTAAATTTAATATTTTAATAATTTATTTTTATTTTTAAATTTTAAGAATAAAATATTTGAGCTTCAATTTTTAATTATTTTTTAAAATTGAATTAAACTTCTTAATTAAAATATGATTTATAAATGCATAAATTATTTTCTGATGCTAATTGGTTGAATAATTTTTATATTTATTATAATTTTTTATTTGGTATTAAACACATATGTTATACTTTAATTAAAAATAATTAAATTACTATTTATGTTATTTATACTATATGATTTTATTTTAATATGTAGTTATTTTGTGTACTAGTATATAATAGGAAATATAAAAAAATTAGCAACTAAAATCAATAATAAATATTGAAATGATTAATTTTTTTAAGAAAATTATGGGATATATGAAAAAAATAAAATATAATAGTTAGTTTAAATTATATCTTAATTTATATGCATTGAAATACAAAATTTCATTAAATTTTATAAAATAATTAAAATTTGAAACTTAAACCATCATATATATATATGATAAAGTTGAAGCAAAGAAAAATTTTTAACCATGTGTTGACACGTGACTCTCTCTGCTTCAAGCTTAAATATACTAAGTCTCCAGTTACTAATTCATGCGTCCTCTCTCATTCAATAGCATCTTTATTCTTTTTTTGTAATCTTCATCTTTTCAATTACCTTGAAAATCTAAAGACACCCTCATTATTAGACATTATTATTATTATTATTTATAGAATTAAAGACACTCTTCTTAAAAATATTTTCTCTTTTTCATTTTGTTTTCTCAATTTCAATTCCAATTATGAAAAATAAAAATAAAGTTAAAGTAGATAGAAGATTTTCACCGGGTTTTGACACATGGCACTCTCTAGTGTGTATATATATATATATATATATATATATCTGAAGCAGAAAGAAGGAATTGACCATGTGTTGACACATGGCTCTCGCTGCTTCTAGCATATCAATTCTTTTTTAATATACATTGCACTTTTCCTCCTTCACTCTAAATTGCATTTTCTTTTTACTTCTTTTAACATTTTCTTAAATGTTTTTATCTAAGTTTTTTGGTTTTTAGTGACTTCTCAATTTCAAGAATTTTAAAGATCACATTATTACTAGAAATTTACACAACCAAACAATAGTTTTCTAAGAAAATGTCATCCTTTTCTCTCCGCTCACAAAAAATGAATAGTAACATTCCTTTTTTCTTTTAATTTTTGCCCATATAAAAATTCAAGTAATTCAATATTGGCAATTTTCATGAATAGTTAAATTTATTTTTTTATCTAATATTTTCTTCAATTTGGTAGTATCTTTTCTTTTTCTTTATATGTAACTATAATTTAATTTAAATTAATTAGGGGTTGATATTTTTTATTTTTCTTTTTCTTTTTCACTAATTCAAATGAATCATGCAATTTAAAGATTTTAAGGTATATTATGTACTAGAATTTTAGATATTTTATTTTTCAAAGAATTCAAATGATTAGTTATAGTTTAAAATATTTTAGTACATCATGCTTATTCTTTATTCTTTATTCTCTTTTTTCTTTCCCTTTCTCTTTTTTTGTACACATATGTATAATTACCTCTATAATTTACATTTAGATACAAATGTGATTTATTTGATACTTGATTCAAGGGATAATTATGTGGTTAAAAATGATTTTGGTAAATATCAAGTTTATTTATAGTTAATCATCAAATGTCATTTAGCTATTTATTTCTTTATCTTAATATGTTGATATTGAAGTTATGAAATAATAGTTTTTACTTTATTCATACGTTTAGCACTATATTAATTTTGCATCCCAAAATTAACTATTTCAGGATGAAAAAATATTGTACAATGAGGTAGAGGTTGTTAAAGGAATGAAGTCGATCAAAGGCTTCATGTGCTCTTACTTTATCATGAACATTAAAAAACAAAATATGTAAGTACTTCATAATTCATTGATAATTTCTTATGTTATTTATATGTTGAACTCATAACGTTTTGTTACATTAATGCTTCCATCTATATCTATATAATATAATAAAGTTAAACTCTAATTTATGAGTTAACAAAAATATGGTAAGTGACATTATTCCATGCTAATATAAATGTTTCAAGCAATCTAAAAGGTTGTCAAACAACTTCTTCAATTATAATAATTAAAATTATTAACTTTCTTTGCCCTTTGCTTTTCTTTTCATTAATATCAATGTCTCTTCAATGTCTTCATCTTCTATTTTTTTTCATCATTTCTTTTTTTTTTTTCTACTAATATCATAATCTCTTCATTATTTTCATCCCTTTGTTAATAATATATCGACAAGTGGTATTCTTATATCTTTATTAATTCATTTACTTCAACTGCCCAACTATTAATCTTTTCAATTAAATATAGTGTATATTATTTCATTAGTCCTTTATTTTATTAGATTTAAAACTCTTAAATTCCTATTTATTTAGTCAATTTAAAAATTTTTGAATTTCTATTTATTTAAGTCATTAACATATATCTACTTCAACTATCCAACTATTCATTTTCCATTAATTTTATGGTGTAAATTGTTCCAAAATATTTCTATTTATTTTACTAAATAAAAAATTATAATTTTCTATTTATTTCATTTAAATTATTGCAAATATTTATATCCCATTATTTTTTAAGATAGTTAAAGAGAGTCAACAATCGAACATGAGCTAATAAAATTTATTTGTTTGTATTTCACTCAAGTCTTATATACAATAGTTAATCATTTAAATACACATCATAACTACTTATACAACAATAAGATAAACATGAGCTATAACAAACTAAACAAATATTTGAAATACAAAAGAGTGGTTAACTGTGATCCTTTAACATGCCCCCACAAGCTGATGGTGGAGCAGAGAGTAACCAAAGCTTTTCTATAAACTTTTGAAAGTGTAACTTTGACAAGGGTTTAGTGGGAACATCTACAAGCTGATCACCAAAAGATAGGCTTGATACAGATAGTTCTTTATTAAGGACCTTATTGCGAACAAAGTGGTAATCCACCTCAACATGACGTGTTCGTGCTTGAAAGACTGGATTGGAAAAGAGGAATAC
Source organism: Mallotus repandus (assembly GCA_949671775.1). Lineage (NCBI taxonomy): Eukaryota > Viridiplantae > Streptophyta > Magnoliopsida > Malpighiales > Euphorbiaceae > Mallotus > Mallotus repandus. Next base: position 9,405 of record CATIWM010665438.1, read on the forward strand.
AACTCCTATGCTATTACATCAAACATGAGGAGGTTTAGAAAGCTTAACACCAAGTTCATTTAGAAGTGTACATAACCATTTTAGCTCAACACAGACATTGGCCATAGCCTTGAATTCAGATTCAGTAGAAGACCAAGCAACGGTTTATTGCTTATGGGAATTCTAAGCTAAAAGATTCTGGCCGAGAAATATTAAGTAACCACCAATAGATTTTCGATCATTAGGGTAGCCTACCCAATCCGCATCATTGAAAGCATACAATGAATGTAGAGGACTCCTTTTGATGAATAATTTATGAGATAATGTCCTTTGAGATACCTCAATACCCCTTTAAGAGCTTGGTAATGGACTAATGTAAGTTGGTGCATAAACTGACAAAGCTTGTTCATGGCAAAGGATAAATTAGGTCGAGTGAGAGTTACATACTGTAAGCTGCCATAAATTTTATAATATAAGGAAGTTTCATCCCTAGACAAAGGCTGACCTTGAAACCGAGATAAAAGAGAACAACCTGCCATTAGAGTAGAGCAAGGTTTATAGGTTTCCATGCCAACGAATTTGAGAATATCTGAACCATAAGATTTTTAAGAGAGTAGTAACCCATCATAATGATTAATGACCTGTATGCTGAGAAAAAATGCAAAGGACCAAGATCTCTTAAAGCAAATTCCATGGGCAAATATTGAAGAATAGAACGAATAAGACTTGGATTATTGCCTGTAACAATAACATCGTCCACGTACATAAGGAGAGAATAGAAATTAACATTCTGCTTATACAAGAACAAAGTAGAATCAGCATGAGATCCCACAAAGCCAATGGTGTACAAGAAATTGCTGAGGAGCTGAAACCAAGCTCTCGAAGCTTGTTTGAGATCGTATAAGGATTTATGTAACTTATACACATAATTAGAATTTTTTTTATCAATAACGCCTTGAGGTTGCACCATGTACACCATTTCTTCTAACTCACTATGAAGGAAAGCATTACTAACATCTAGTTGATGAAGTTTCCAACCATTACAGATAGCCACAGAAAGTAATGTATGAATTTTCATAGGCTTCATAACAGGACTGAAAGTGTCATTATAGTCTAACCCAAAGTCCTAAGTGCACCCCTTGGCCACTAAGCGACCTATAAATCATTCAATGGAGCTATCAGCTCTTCTTTTAATCTTGTAAATCCACTGATTGCCTACAACATTACCTATGGAAGGTAGGGGAGCTAATTCCCACATATGATTATGACGTAAGGCATCCATCTCATGTTGCATCACTTATTGCCATTAAGGAATTGAACTTGCTTTACTAAAAGAGGTGAGGTTCCATGATATTAGGACTATTGGTAGTTGTTAGGTAGGAAGCAGGTTTTATGGTGGTTTAAGGTGCAATTGCATGGGATGAGTTCACTATGGAGGTGGTAGAGGAGAAGGTAATTCAGATAAGGTTGGATTTTTATGAAGAACAACAAAGAGGTTGAGTTTGTTGGGGTTATAGAGTTGGATAGGACTAGTGGGTGGAGAGTTATTGTTGTTAGGTTGGTTAGGTGAATCAGGTACGCTAGAGGAGGTGTTTGGTTGTAGGAAGGAAATTGGGGGATAAGAAAAAGTAGTTGAATTAGATAAGGAAGAGTGATTTGGGTAGAGAGATTACCTTGAGGACGTGAAAGGACTTTGTTGAAGAGGATAAGTGGGTTGTAGCCAGGGAGTGTGTGACATGCTAATTAGCAACACATCCTTAGAAATGGAAGCTCTTGAAATTCTTTTAAACGGAAATAAGTTCTCATCAAATTCAACATGGCTTGCAATATAAATTTTCCACTATCTTTGTCAAGACAACGGTACTCAAGATATAATGGTGAATAGCCAAAAATATACATTGTTTATACCAAAAAGAAAATATACGTGCATTGAAAGGACGAAATAAGGGATAAACAACATAACAAAAAATGTGAAGAAATGAGTAATCAGGATCTTTTTAAAATAAAATTGTAAAAGGAATAGATTTAGCTAAGGAACTGGTAGGCATTCCATTAATTAAAAAAATTGCTTTTCAAATGCATATTCCCAATATTTGAAAGGTGCGCCATAATGACCTAACAAAGCAAGACCCATGTCCACAATACTGCAAATTTTTCTCTCGGTAGTCCTATTTTGTTCATGAGTATAAGGACATGTGATACGATGTATACTTCTAGTTTCCTTAAAAAAAATTGCTTAATGGTCTATACTCTCCTCCCAATCAAAATTAAATGTTTTAATTTTACAGGTAAATTATTTTTTTGACTACGATTTGGAATTGGTGAAAAATTGCAGGAACCTCACTTTTACACTTGATAGGAAAGAGCCATGTAAAAAAATAATCATCATCAATGAAGATGACAAAATACTTAAAACAAAATGAAGAACATAATGGGGCAAGACCCCACACGCTGAATGAATCAAATCTAGCAGACTAGAACTATAATTATGAGTCAAAGGCAAAGAAAGCTTGTGAAGCTTTCCCAAACAACATGCTTCACATTTATTAGAATTACTCTTATTTGATGAATAAGGTAATTGAAAAGCTTTAACTAAATGATAAACAGTTTGGTAATTTGGATGGCTTAGTCGAGCATTCCACTCCTCTAGGCTGGTAAGAATAGGCTATATCATTCATAAGATTATGCTTCTGAAAAATGCCCTACAATTTGTAAAGACCGAGCTCACTTATTCCTCGGAGTAACGTCCCCTTGGTAACTTGATCTTTCATAGCACAATGATCAAAATGGAACTCAAAAAAGCATTTGTTATCTTTGTAAAGTTTTTGAATAGATAATAGGGGTTTAGTTATGGTAGTAACATGTAATACATCCTTTAAAGTAAGTTGTTTGGAAGCAGAAGAAATTTAACTAGTGCCAATATTAGAAATACATAATGCAAATCCATTACCTACAACCAAGTTGTCAAATCCATTACCTACAACCAAGTTGTCCTTACCCTTGTATTCCTATGAGAGACTTAGAGAAGATAAATTGGGTGTAACATGGTGGGTTACCCCGGTGCCTGGATACTACTGAGTTGTATGATCAGGGGTTGGTGAGGAGACCATAGGTGGAGAAGACAAAACCAAAAGATTTACTTATGTTCGATGAGTGTTGAATCCTCGTGAAGCAATGTGAGGATTAGAATAAAGTGTAAAGCTAGAGTCAAAACAACAATTACAATTAGGAGTAATATGATTATTATAGCCACAAATTTGATAAGAAGATGAAGAACTCTGATTGTAGGCAGAATAACCTCATCTGCCATGGTTATTGAATCATCCACAATTGCCATTGGTAAATCGATAATTGGTGGACTGATACGGAGATGTATGAGTGCACTGCACTATATTAGCCATGGGAACTTGAGGTTGTTATGACTATAAAAGAAGGTCATAGGCCACAAGTTGTCCATAAAGATTCTAAAAAGAAGCAGGTTCAATGCGTTATTGTAATGCTCCAATGATACCATTATAATCAACTCCTAATTTTCTGAAGATTATTACATTAAATTTGGCCTTTGAGATAGGTTGTCCAGCCAAGGCTAATGAGTCAACAATTGCCTTTGCTTGATAGAGACACTAAGAGATAGATTTGTCTTCCCTACTTAAATTATGAAGTTCAATTTAAAGTTATGTACATTGGGCATGACTGACAACGCCATAGGCAGTAGCAAGAGCAGCCTAAACTTCAACGGTACAGTTCAAACCGAGTAAATGTGGATACACTTCTTCCGTAATGGAAGATAACAGCCAAGAAAACAGAAGCTAGTCTTTGTTAAACCAGGCAAGATAATCAGGATTTAGCTCGATGACATTTGTTGTAAGGTTGGTGACCTCCTATGGTAGAGGTGGTTCGGTGCCATTGAGAATGCCATAAAGTTCATAAAAATTTAGCAGTGGTGTGAACTGCAATTTCCAAGGGATATAGTTCTTAGAAGTGACTTTAATAGAGAAGGTTTGATGAATATGGGTGGGAATAGTAGAAGCAAAAGTGGTGATAAAAGATGGAAGAGAGGGTGCAATGTTTATGGTTGTCATTAACAACAAAGAAGAAGAAGAAGATGTTGAATAAGCTGTTATCATATTTTAGAGCTTGTCTCGGATACCAAGTCAACAATCAAATATGAGGTAATAAAATTGATCTATTTGTATTTCACTCAAGTCTCATATACAATAGTTAATCATTTAAATACACAATATAACTACTTATACAACAATAAGATAAACATGAGCTATAATAAACTAAACAAATATTTGAAATACAAAAGGGTGGATAATTGTGATCCTTTGACAAAGAGTTATTACATCTATCACCATTATATAAATATCTATTTTAATACTTAAGATTCTATATTACTTTTCATTATTTTACTATCACTATTTTTATTTTTAAGAATTGAAAATAAATGAAGAATTATTAAGAAAAATTATTTTTAAATAGCTTTTTTAGAAACTTTATTTCAACATTTTTAAAAATATGTGTAAATTTAATTATTTATTTCTTTTGGACATCGTGCAGGCTAATAACTAGTTTTTTTTTTATAGATTTGATTTTATGTTTCATT
>CATIWM010665564.1:0-20441 GCA_949671775.1 Mallotus repandus
CATGGTCCTCTTTTTTTTAATATATATATATACATACTAATATACTAATAATAATAATACTAATAAGAATAGTAAAGACAATAATAATAACAATAAAATATTAATAACAACAATAGCAATAATAATAGTAATAATAAATAATAATATTAATAATCTAAAAATTCAGGTTATTAAAAAATAGAATTAAATTAGTTGATTGAAATTGAATTTTTTCAAAAAATATTAATACATATAAAGTATTATTTTTATTTTTTATTTTATATTAATCTTTTCAATACATATAATATTTTAATATTAATCCTATCATTTTTTTATGAAGAAAATTCAAATTAAACTCACCATCTCTTTAAAAAAATGTAAATATCATATGTATAAACCCTGGGTTAAATGTACGGGCGGGTATTCAACTTTGCATTTATTTTATTTTGGGTATTAAAGTTTAATTTATTTCTTTTTGGGTACTAAACTTTGGTTTAAGTACCAACCGCCAATGACCTGGTAGCGATGCACTAATGTGGCAGTCGACAAGAGAATATTCTAAGAATATTCGCCATGTCACCATGCATAGTCATTAATTTTGAGTGCACTGGTGGTCACCCAACTTTACTTTTATTTCAATTTGGATACTAAACTTTGATTTTATTTCAAAAAGGGTACTGTCAAAAATTTGTAGTCCTCTTAATTTCTCTTAAAAACTATTTTAATCTCTCAATCTCTTTATCTTTCCAATTTAGTCCAAAAATTATAAAAAGTTTGGAAGTTTACTTCTCCTAGGTTGTGATACCACTTAGGATGAGTGTGTTCTTACTAGGCACAATCAGAATAAGTTTCAAATTTTTCCTGATTTCTTATAAGGATAAAGATATATGTCACGGGCAGTGACACTACAGTGCGTCGCTGGCTCTCAACAATTATGAAAATGTCCTTTTGTTCAAATTTTTTCTCATTTGATTATTAAAAAAATTTATAGGCTTCGGGTGTTTAAATCCTTAAGTGAAAGAAATTTAAAGGTTTTGGGTGTTTAAATCCTTGCACGATGGGTTCACCCGTGTGCAATTTAGGTTTTAGATTCAAAAAAAAAAATTTAAAAATTGAATTTTCAACAAAAATATTAAAATTCAAAAAAATATTAAAAAATATTAAATAGAAGTTTGGTATCCAAAAAGATTAAAAATTAAAGTTTGGTATCTAAAAAGATTAAAAATTAAAGTTTGGTAACCAAAAAGATTAAAAATTAAAGTTTGGTAACTGAATTGAAACAAAGTTAAAGTTCGGTACCCTCCTGTGTATTAGGTGCTAAAAATTGATGATTGGGTATGGTGAGTGGTGAATATTCTTAGAATATTCCTTTGTCGGCTGCCACGTCAGCATATTGCCACTAGGTCACTGGTTGTTGGTGCTAAATCAAAGTTTGGTACATGAAAAGAAACAAATTAAACTTTAGTATCCAAAATGAAATAAGTGTAAACTTGGGTATCAACCCGTGCATTTAACCCTATAAACCCTTAAAGCCATTAAACAATGAAAAGTAAAAAAATATATCACATAATTAAATTAGAAAGTAAATATAATTGTTTTAAATAAAATTTTCGCAATATAAATTCAACACACACTAAAATAACATAATAAATTAATAAAATTATAAATAATCCGAAGTGATTATAATATAAAAACTATTAAATAAAAGTAAATAATTTGTTACATGTGAATAACTAAAAATTTTTGTAAGTTAATAATAAATATTGTGAAATGCATAATTATTTGAAATTAAGGGCAATTAAGTTATTTAAATTGTAAATAAAGTCAAAGTGAAGTGCAATTATTAAGAGGCATGCAAAAATCTCTATCGTTCTTTCATTAATTGAAAATTAAAAGTACATTTTAGTATGAGAACAATAGAAATAATAACGCCATTCATGAAAAACATTAAACTCTTTGTTAGATACCTTTTTTTCTCTCTAGATAAACAATTCTTTTCTCTTTGTTGATTGTGCTTCATTGGTTCAAGGGGGTGTAGCTGGTCTTTAGACTAGCCTTCATCCCCTTCCTAGTTATTCTTTCCTTTTATTATCTTCTTCACAAGTCTGTTTTTTCTTTGATAAAGTAGTATTTACATTTGTAGTTGTTCCTAGTTTTTTTTAATGTTTTTTGTGCAATTGGTACACTGGAAGGGCTGAAATTTTATGGTTCTTTCTAAGGAACTCCATCTTTTGTAAGAAGCAGCACGACAGGAACTCTTTGTTGGCACTGATCAGGCTGCTATTGCATTTGTTGGAGTTTTTTGCGTAGTATCTTTGTTTTGAGCAATGGTTGAATCAAAACTATTTGGTCCATTCTCAAATGGATTCAAAACTTGTGCTTGATACATGGAACAAAATTTTTCTTTGGATGCATTTTCACTTGGGATCTCCCAAGTTAGGAGGTGGAAGACGTTTCTGTTGTTGCAATTGTTACTAACGAATTAGGGTTCCTATCCATAAGTTGGATAACAAAAAAATGGGCCTAGATGCCTTTATTATGGGTTTGTATCTGTCTATTGGTCTTTGTGCTATGTATTTCCATTTGGAAAATATTATTGTACTCTGCTTTTAGTTTAATGGTATAAACTTTTCTTAGTTGTTAAGAAAATAGAAGTAATAGTGCGTCTAGCCCGCGTAAGACAGATGGTAAAATATTCTGTTATGGGGCCAAGACATTTGATTGACTGTAGGATTCGATTTCCCAATACCCCCTTGCTCTCCCATTTCCATAGGCTAGTTGTTCAAAATAATAATAATAATAATAATAGTGCAATAGAAGTATCAAAATTATATCTCACTTAAATCATGAAATTTTTTTATTATTTTTTCAATTTTTTATAGAACTATTTTAATTTATAATTTGACAATTCATACGCTCCACTTAAATTTTTTATTTAGCCATAAATTGACTATTTAGTTCTCAAATGTGTTCAATTGCAAGAATATCAATACAAATTTCATATTAGAGAGTTATGCTTGATTAAAAAATTCAAAAATTCCAACCAAAAAACAAATAGATTAGATCCATGTTATTCAATGCAAAATAATAATAATAGTGATTTAATCATTTTGCATTATATTAATTAGCCGTTTTGAAATTTAAAATTATATAGTTTTAAAATTTTATATTAAGTTAAAAATTATAAAAAATTAAAAAAGTGCTTCTATGTGCTTGACACAAAAAAAAAATCAAATATATATGTCGAATTTCTTTTAGCTTTATTTTTATTATTTTTATATAAATTTTGTGAAATTTCATTCAAGTAAATGAAGAATTACATATTTCAATGTCAACCAAATACTAAAAATAGGCTTGGCCACGATTCTGAAACTGCCAGTTTCGGTTCATGAACCGACGGTTTACGGTTCCACCAAAGGTAGAACCGAACTAGAATCAGCCTAACCCTCAGTTTTGGGTTGATTCAGAATCATCCGGTTATGTTTCCAGTTTATGGTTCTGCTGATTCAATTTTTTGAAATAATATTTTTATTTTACAAAAATAAATAATTTACTTTTAAATTAAAAATAATAATATTCATATTAAAAAATTAAAATAAATTACTTTAAATGGCAAATTGGTTCAAATAAAAAAATATCAAAGAATTTAAATTAATAAATTAAATTAGAATAATCAAATGAACAAAAAATAAAAGTTTGAACTTAATTTTCTTACCAAATTTGAGTTGACTATGTATCCTTGGGTTTTAGGGGAATTAAAGTCTACGTAGTTTTCTTATTTTTAAAAAAATATTTACCCCTTTATCTTTTAATTTTAATCATTTCCTATGCCGAAAATTGAAGTTCCCGTTCCTCCTTCTATTGTGAAGTTGAATAAATCATTATTTTCTTCTCTTTTAATTTCTTATATCTTTAATGCTGCTCTAGTCCAATCATCAATGCATGTTTATGCCTTTAATGGTTTGGGGGCTAGTGAATGCCATTTAGAAGATCTTTCCATCTCGGTTTGGACCTGTGATTTAAGATTCACCTCTTCATATTCAAAAAGAAGCTTCAGATCTTTCTGTTGGCATACCTGTACTTCCAGCCAAATATGTTCATGCTAGGAAATATTGCGAGCATATCGTATCTACCACAAGAACATAAAAATGTAGAAAAGCCTTCTATTGGGAGACGAGATCTTTGCATGTAGATCCAACCGATCAAAGTTCCATGTCTGTCTTAATCAGTCACTATAATCCTTAAATAGCTAGTGTACTAGAAGTTAAAACTCTACTCACAATCCTGAAAAACATGTTCCAAAATTTTCACATTTTCCTTGTATATTCGACAAATAGTATATGTTGAGATTCTTCTTTTGATTAATTATGAACCCCCAGGGAGCATCTTTTGAAAAGCTTAACTTTAGGAGGAAATGATATTTTTCATAACCATTTCTAGTTTGATAAAGTTGATGAGGATGTATCTTTGCCTTATCTCACCTGATCTAAGCCATGAGCTAAATGGTAAGCTATCTTAACTAAGTACGAATATATTTTTGAGAAATGCCACATCATGGTACCTGGGGTTGCCTCCAACTTATGGGCATTGATAATATCAGTTTTGCTTTTATAGGTGGGAAGAAGTGTTGCACCAATTCACAATTCCATGTAATTCGACTCTTATTCATTAGGACACTCACATTGAGATTAAGATCAAAGTCTCCATAAGGAAAGAAGGCTCTAAAATATGGTAGATCTGGTAGCTAACCATCAAGCCATATACAAATATTTTTTCTATTACCCACTTGCCATCTCAACCTTTGTTGCAGCAAGCCCTTTGCCTTAATAATACTTGCCCACAAGGAGTTGGAATTGTATACTCTTATTGCCTTTATAAAAGAATGTATGGGATAATATCTTGCTTTTAGAGTGTGAGCTAATAAAGAATTAGGGTCTAAGACAATATCTTTCTTTTAGAGTGCGAGCTAATAAGGAATTGGGGTCTGTAATGAGTTTCCATCCCTGTTTGTCTTTCATGGCTATGTTGAAAGGTTGATTATCCTGAAATCCTAACCCACCACTTTCCTTAGATTTGTATAATCTTTCCTAAAAGCACCAGTGTATATTTATTTCCTTAGTGCATTTTCTCCACCAAAGAGTTTATTTTATTACATACCTGAATGGGAAATTTAAAGCAACTTACAAGGTACCTCGATATAGATTGAACTACTGATTTGATTAAGATCTCCTTTCTAGCTATTAATAGAGAACATTCCTTTTAATTGGATAATTTCTTTTGAATACAATCAATAAAATCTTGGAATAAAAGCTTCTTCGATCGAGTGATGGTTGTGGGTAAGCCCAGGTATTTAGCATGCTTGTCGACCTATTTCATGCCAAGCAAATTTTTTAAAGAGTTACTAGCTTCTATGGAAACGTTAGAGCTGAAAGAAATTTCAAACTTGTCAAAGTTAATTTTTTGGCCAAATGCACGTTTATAGCATGCTAGGATATCACCATCGGCTTCTATTTCTTTAGGTGAAGCTTTGCAAAAAATGATGCTATCATTTGCAAAAAAATAAGTGTGAAACAAATAACAAATTTTGTAACCATGCAAAAGATTGTGAAATTTAGCTTTTCTTATCAAACTAGATAAGGGGATAATAGATCCCCTTAGAGCAACCCTCTAGACGGTGTGGACAGAGACCTGGGTTACCATTAATGAGGATTGAATAAGACACAATAGAGACACATCTCATTATGAAATTAACCTAGGAGGTTAGAAAACACATCTTCTAAGAAAGTCCATTCCACTTTATCATAGGCTTTACTCATATCTAATTTTAGGGCCAAAAAAAAAACCTTTTGAACTTCTTTTTTATTTTTTATTTTCATAGAGTGAAAAATTTTAAGAGCCAAAAGAGTGTTGTCTAGTGTCTGCCTTCCAAGGATAAAAGCTGATTGAGTTTAATGGAATAGTTAGGGAAGGATTATTTTCATCCTATTAGCTATTGGTTTGCTGACTATTTTAAAGACAACATGACAAAGACTATAGGTCTAAAGTCTTTTGGAGTTTGTGGATCTTTTATTTTTTGGATCAAATTAATAAAAGTATGATTTATACAAGCTGGAAAATGAACAGGACCAAATCAATAATATCACTACTCATAATATGCCAAAAATTTTGAAAGAAAAGAGTAGGCATACTGTCAGGGCTAGGGGCTTTTGTTAAGTGCATTTGTGAGAGAGTTATGAAAATCTCATTTCTGGTAAAAGGTTGAAGAAGTACATTTCTCATATGATCATCAATGCTTTTGTCGATAGCTTCAATTGCACTATTCATACATGAACACTTACCCGTGGAAAACAATTCCTTGAAGTAATTTTGGAATATCTCAGCAATTCCTTTATCATTACCTCATGCCACTCGCCTTCACGACCCATAATTTTTTTATCACGTTCTGTCTCCTCCTACCCTCCGCTTTTTTTATGGAAGAAACTAGTAGTTTTGTCATCATCCCTCATCCAAGATACTTTTGATCTTTGGTGCCACATAGTTTCCTCTCTTCTTAATAGTACATCCAGTCGGCCCTCAACCTCTTTTTGTTTCAAAATAGTGTTTGAGTTTTGAATCTCTTTCTAGAGATGAGATAACTCTTTTTTCAACCTGCTTATTTTGGAATGCACATGCCCAAAGTGACTTTATTCCCATGATTGCAATGTCATTCTCCATCTATTCATCTTTGTTAACAATGGCAGGTCAAAATTCTGAGCTGATGGATGATTCTATGTTGCTTTAATCATTGATTCCAAATAAATTTTTATTAATGAAGTGTGTTTGGTTCAAATGAATAATATAATTTATTTCAAATGAATTTTATATTTTATTATATTGTATTTGATATCAGTCCAGAATTAAAGTTAATTTAAATTTTGGTAAAAATACACTTTTTAATTAGATTGTATTTAAAAAAAAATTAGTTATCTTACATCGTTAAAAGTGTGATTATTGGAAAATCAAATAATATTTTAATTTTTTAAATATTTATATTGAATTATATTTTTAAATTTTAGTGTCAAATTTATAAATTTTTAATTTTAATTAGATGTATGTTTTTTAATTAAATTAGACTCCAGCAGCAAAACGGCCCGAGTCTTGAGCTTCTCAAGTAAAAGGGTCCCATATATTGTGCTCGCATGATCATCCGTGAAGAAGGCATCCTTGGCCTCATGGGAAGGGGCTGCTCCAACTGCGATGCGAAATGGGAGATATCAGGCAGCCATGTTTACCACCAAAAATACCTTTGATTTTTTTCAGAAATGAAAATGAATGAGAACCAAAACAAATGAAAGGTTTTTTTTTTAAATAAAAATAATGAGAGATATTTTAGTCGTTTGAAAATATAAACTTAAAAGTTGTGGAGTCCAATTGAAAATACAATTATTTTATTAAAATTTGATATAATTATAATTAATTTTTCAAATTTAAAATTTTTAGAATTGCAAATGAATTCTACATAATATTCATTTAAATCAAACACACATTAATTTAATTTGAGAAATTATTTGAAATTGCAAATAAATTTCATAAATTTTTATGAAATTCATTTATATTAAACACAATTTTAATAGGCTGTCATCAATCTACAACATCTATACATACATGATGCAAGATAATATAAGATAATATTGCTTTGCAGGTTAAACGAAACTTCTATCTTTTTGGCTCCTGTGATTGAGGAGTAAAAACAGCATAATCACGAGAACATCATTTTCTGCAAATGTATAAAGCACTCTCACAATTCTTATGATCATATTCTTTTAATGTTACTAAATAACAAACTACATATCTAACAATTCACTATACTTTGCATGTATGCCACCTTAAATCACTCAAAATATATATTTTTTTCAAACTATTAAAAAATAAAAAATTACAGTAATTATTTAATATTACTTTTTTAACTAAAATATTATTGTACATATTTTAATACTAATCCAATAATTATAAAAATAATGTTATTATAATTAAAAAGTTATGGCAACAAAAATTAAAGAAAATAGCTAAAATTATATAAAATAACTAAAATTAACGAGATATATTTTATTTTTAATTTATTTATCTATTATTTTGTTCCAATTATTAATTTAATTATTTTATTTTACAATCCGTGCATTGCTCGGATCAACGACTAGTAATATATTACAATTTAAAGTGTAAAATAATTAAAAACTGTCCACGCAATGCGCATATACACTACTAGTTGTTAATAAATAATAGGCTCTTACTATAGTACAAACGTTTGTATCTATACAAATGAAATTAGAGTCGTTTGATTTATTTTTATATTTATTTTTATTTAATTATAATCATTGATCTTTTTTTTGTACTAATACATATAAATATATATCAACGGTTATAATTAAATTAGTAGCAATCTAATGTTTCTCATTGCATTTGTATAGATACACATATTTGTATTGTAGAATGACTCTAAATAATAATAGTAAAAGTAGTTCTTTTAGCATAATACTAATAATAATAATAATAATAATAAAGGAATAAATTATTTTTTTTAACAAAAAATATTGGTTAAATTTGTAGGATTATTTATTTTAACAATGCTGCCAGGACCCTGCTTGCTTCAGTTTCTCCGTTCAATTTTCTTTTCCCCCTTCCGTGGCTCGCTGCTGTCGCCGTTTTCTTTTCCGGACGATCACCGCCTTGCGCATACAGTGCCAAATCTATTATGTGAAGAAGAAGAAGGAGAAGAAGCGCATTAGGCTCCTATAGCATTGTAGCTTGAAGAGAGGAGACCACTCAATAACACCTATCTCTTTTGCTTCCTTTCTCCTCATTGCTTGTTGTAGAGGTATATGATTGAGTAATCTAAAAAAAGTTTTTTTTTATTCTTGCTTGTTTGATCTGTATTGCAATTTTTTTTTATTTGTATCTGTTCACACATTAACAATTTCTCGGACGCATGTTAAAGAATTTGAAAAGAAAAAGACTAATTTTTTAACTTTTAGATCCATTGAAAGGTGTATTATTGAGATAGATGAGCTATTGATTAAAACATATCTGCTAACTAATTGAATGTGCACAAGTAGATTCACCAAAGCCCACCATTTCAAGCTTGATGAATCAGGATGATGGTTTGATGAATTCTTGGCCTATACATGCTCCTTTTATGTTTCTTATGTTCTTTTTAATTTCTTATATATATCATTGTTACCTATGGGACACAACGCTTTATCTTGTGACTTGACATCGAGCCAAAGACTCGTTTCTACTCGAATCAGAATCAATTGATATTTTTTTCTTTCACCCTCGTGACAGGTCAGTTTGGCATTTGCAATTTGGGTTGAAGCATAATGGAAACAAATAACAGTAGGGTTAGTGAGATCTTTGGACGTATGGCGAGTTATACCAGACGTTGCATATTTCGCATTCTATCCACGGGTCGCATCCCCAATCATCTTGCTTTCATAATGGATGGAAACCGGAGGTTTGCTAAGAGGGAAAGCCTGGAAACCCAAAGCGGCCACAAGGCTGGATTTTCAGCTCTTATGTGCTTGCTTAAGTACTGTTATGAGTTGGGAGTGAAGTATGTTTCTGTTTATGCCTTTAGCATTGATAATTTTAAAAGGCGACCTGATGAGGTTCAGGTTATAATGGATCTAATGCTGGAGAAGACTGAGGGGTTGCTTAAGGAAGAAAGTCTAATCCATCAATATGGTATTAGGGTGTATTTTATTGGCAATTTGAAGCTTCTGAATGAATCTGTTAGGGTTGCAGCACAAAAGGTTATGAAGGCTACTGCCAATAACACCAAGTGTGTTCTTCTGATTTGCGTAGCCTATACATCATTTAATGAGATGACTCATGCTGTTCAAGAATCTTGTAAGGATAAATGGAGCAATATTGAGCCTTCTCAGTCTGATAAGGTTGCCAATGGTGTAATGAAAGAAGTAGAATTTAGCAGACAATTAGATAATGGCATTCAAGAATCCTGCAAAGATGGAACAGATAAATTTAATGCTGTGAATGCAAGCCTAGATTGTAATAATATATCTGAAAGAATTGAAGGTACTGAAAATGGACATAGTGTTACTGTGAACCCCATACAAGAAATTTTTGGAGACAAATGGGTTGAAGGTCAAGCATTGGATGAAACTAGAACTTTCAACAGTGAGGTTACATATGAAGAAAGTAAGAAGATACAATCACATTCTATCATAAAGCTAGTTGACGTTGAGAAACATATGTACATGGCAGTAGCTCCTGACCCTGATGTCCTTATCCGAACTGGTGGGGGGACCCGTCTGAGCAACTTCTTGCTTTGGCAAAGTAATAACACCCCATTGTATTCTCTGCGTGCTTTGTGGCCGGATATTGGTCTATGGCACCTGGTGTGGACGGTGTTAAACTTCCAGCATAATTATCATTATTTCCAGAAGAAAAAGAAGCAACTGTAGCAATGTATTTTTGCTTTTTCTATCGGTGTTGGACGAGCAGGTTGGCAGGACAGAACTTTGCCTTCTTAACAATATGACGACTGCAAAATAGATGGTCTCACTTGTGTAATGGGATAGTTGAGCATATTCTTGTGAAAGCTTGGGAAACTCTAGCTTCAGAGTGTTGGAAGTATGATTCAAAATTTGACTTAGACTAAGATATTTGTTTTTAAGTTGCAGATATTTCTGCTTAATTTTCTGTTTTTGGTTAATAAAAGTAGTGCCAAGAATATATGATGTTAGTTCAGTTTTTTCAGTTATTTAGTTCAGATTTTTATTTGTTCAGTTTGTTTGTAAGCCTATAATTAGGCACTTTCAGTCTTGGAATAAAATAGTAGTTCACTTGCAATTTCTGCATTTGCTTTCTTATAATTCTCTGCTATTATCTCTCATTTTAGCACTCTGTTCTTTTAAAATCTTCCACCAACAGTGGTATCAGAGTAGGTCGATATTCAAGAGGCCATGTGAGGAAGAAGAAAACACCATGGGTTCAAATGGGAATTCATTGAGTATTGCACAGCCAGTCATCCCCATTTTTAAAGGAGAAAGTTACAAGACTCTATTTAAGTCTCAAGACCTCTGGGACTTGAGAATGGGTTTGCTGATTCGGACGAAGAGAATCGGTTGAAAGAAAATAGAAAGATGGACTTAAAGGCATTGTTCTTTATTCAACAAGCAGTCCATGAGTCGATTTTCTTAAGAATTGCAGCAGTTACGACTTCAAAGCAGGAGTGGACGATTCTGCAAACTGAGTTTCAAGGCTCATCAAAGGTAATTACTATGAAACTCCAAACTCTTCGGCATGAGTTTGAAACTTGAATTATGAAAAGCAATGAATCAGTACAAGATTATTTGTTTAGAGCAATGGCAATAATCAGTCAAATGAGATCATATGGAGACCAAATAACTGATCAAACTGTTATTGCAAAAATTTTGAGGAGTTTAACTCCCGAGTTTGATCATGTTGTAGCTGCAATTCAGGAGTCCAAAGACTTGTCTAACTTCTCATTTGGCGAATTGATGGGTTCTTTGCAAGCTCATGAGGCAAGGTTAAATAGATCAACTAAAATCCATGAAGAGAAAGCATTTCAAGTGAAGGGGGAGGCATCCAATTCAAGAGAAGTTGACAAGGCAGCAGTTAAAAGAGGACGGGGCAAAGGCTCATTTTGTGGAAGAAGTCATGGCAGAGGTTTAGAGCAAAGGCACTTCACCAATAAGCAAAGAGGCAACAAGAGAGACATCCAATGTTACCATTGCAAGAAGTTCGGGCATGTCAAATCAGATTGCTGGTTTAAGGAGAAGCAAGTGAATTATGCAGAGTCAAATGTTGAAGAAAGTAAGTTGTTCATGGCTTACAATAATACTAATGAAGTTGTAAATGAAGTGTGGTTTGTAGATAGTGGCTGCTCCAACCATATGTCGGGCATGAAGGGAATATTTAAAGAGATTGATGAGACACAAAAAATATCGGTCACGCTTGGTAATGACAAAGACATTCAAGTTGATGGAAAAGGTACGGTAACAATCAAAACAAGCCATGGTAAAGTAAAACTTCTCCATAATGTTCAATATGTTCCTAACTTGGCACATAATTTTTTGAGTGTTGGGCAATTAATGATTAGTGGCTATTCAGTTTTGTTTGATGATGGTGCTTGTGTTATTAAAAATAAAAAGACAGGCCAACTAATAGCTAAAGTTGACATGACCAAAAACAAAATGTTTCCACTTAAAGTTTCAAAAGTGGAGAATTTTGCTTTGGTTATTGGTACAAGAAGTGACTCTAAATTATGGCACTTGATATATGGACATCTTCATTTCAAGGGGTTGCAATTGCTAGGTCAAAAAGGTATGGTTCTTGGCTTGCCAAAAATTAATTCTTTTGATTTATGTGAGGGCTGCATTTATGGGAAACAAAGTAGAAATTCATTTCCTGTTGGAAAGGCTTAGAGAGTATCTACTTGTCTTGAGTTAATACATGTTGAGGCCAACTAATGGCTAAAGTTGACATGACCAAAAACAGAATGTTTCCACTTAAAGTTTCAAAAGTTGAGAATTTTGCTTTGGTTGTTGGTACAAGAAGTGACTATAAATTATGGCACTTGATATATGGACATCTTCATTTCAAGGGGTTGCAATTGCTGGGTCAAAAAGGTATGGTTCTTGGCTTGCCAAAAATTAATTCTTTTGATTTATGTGAGGACTGCATTTATGGAAACAAAGTAGAAATTCATTTCCTGTTGGAAAGGCTTAGAGAGCATCTACTTGTCTTGAGTTGATACATGCTGACCTGTGTGGTCCAATGAACACAAAATCTTTTGGTGGCATTCGATATTTTCTACTTTTTATAGATGATTTCAGCCGTATAAGTTGGGTGTATTTTTTGAAATTCAAGTCTGAAACTTTAGAGAATTTCAAAAAATTCAAAGCATTGGTGGAGAAGCAAAGTGGGCTATGCATTAAGGCTCTCCATTTAGATACAGGTGGTGAGTTCACATCAAATGAATTCAATCACTTCTACTAAGAAAATGGAATTTATAGGGAATTAATAACTCCTTACACACTTGAGCAAAACGGAGTCGCTGAATGAAATAACCGCACAGTTGTTGAGATGGCGAGAAGCTTACTAAAAAGTAAGGGACTTCCAAATCAGTATTGGGCAGAAGCGGTGGCTACTTTAGTATATTTGTTGAATATATCTCCCACAAAGGTTGTGTTGAATCAAACGTTATATGAAGCTTGGAAAGGTACAAAACCTTCGGTAAGGCACTTAAGAATTTTTGTGTGTGTTGCTTATGCTTTCGTTAACTCTCAAACTCACCAAAAATTAGATTAAAAATCAGAAAAGTGTATTTTCATCGGTTATTATCTTGAATCCAAAGCATACAAGTTATATAACCCTCTTAATGGAAAAGTAAAAATCAACAGAAATTTGATATTCAATAAAGAAGCTAGCTGGAATTGGAGTAGCAACAATGCTAGGATTCAACTTGATGCCTCCTCAAATTAAGTTATGGATTCTACATCAGCAAGTTCAAGAAATTCCTCTTCTTCTAATCTAACTAATAGCAACCCAGCAAGTTTACCAAGTTCAAATTCAAAAGACAATGGCACATCTTCCTTAAATGAGTCATCCGAAGAGACACCTCTAAATAAATTCAAATCTTTACAAGAAATTTATGCTTCATCTTCTTTTGGTTTGGTTATTTCAGATCCTACAATATATGAAGATGCAACAAAAATAGAGGAATGGCAAAATTTAATAAAGGAAGAATTAATGGCAATTCAAAGAAATGAAACTTAGGAGCTGACCAACTTGCCCAATGGAAAAAATGTTGTTGAATTGAGGTGGATATTCACAACAAAGTACCATGTGGATGGGAGTGTATAAAAGCATAAGGCACAACTTGTAGCAAAGGGGTATTCACAACAACAAGGCACTGATTTTGAAAAGACATTTTCTCCCGTTGCTCGATTTGAAATGGTGAAAACACTTCTAGCTTTAGCTGCTCAATTAAAATGGTCAATATATTAACTTGATGTCAAGTCAACCTTTTTGAATTGTGAGCTAGAAGAGGAAGTGTATTTTGTGATCAATGGAGAAGAAGAAAAGGTGTACAAGCTTAAAAGGCACTCTATGGGTTAAAGCAAGCGCCACGAGCATGGTATAGCAAGATTAACTCTTATTTTTTGCTAAATGGATTTGAAAGGAGTGGAAATGAGCCTATTCTTTACTCGAAACAAAAAGGTAACAATGAATTTCTTATTGTATGCTTTTATGTTGATGACATAATTTATATGGCCTCATCTCACTCTATTGTAGCTGAATTCAAGTCTAGCATGATAAGTAGGTGTGAGATGACAGATTTGGGTTTATTAAATTATTTCCTTGGAGTTGAAGTGAAACAAGGAGAAGATGGAGTGTTTGTTTCACAAAAGAAATATGCATCAGACTTAGTCAAAAGGTTTGGCATGGTTAATTGCAAGGTTTTTGCTACACCCATGAAAGTGAATGAAAAATTGCAGCTTGAAGATGGTATTGAGAGAGCAGATGCAAAAAGTTTTAGAAGTCTAGTTGGAGGTTTGATTTATTTGGCACATACATGGCCAGCTATTTCATTCTCGGTTGGTGTTATTTCAAGGTTTATGAGCAATCCTTCAAAACATCACTTTGGATCTGCAAAAAGGATTTTACATTGTGTTGCTGAAACTTTGGATTATGGTATTTGGTATTCTCATGTTTCAAATTTCAGATTATATGGATTTATCAACAGTGATTGGGCAAGCTCATTGGATGATAGGAAGAGCACCTCTAGAAATGTTTTTAGTCTTGGATTAGGTGCTATAACGTGGAGTTCAAAAAAGCAAGTCACTACAGCATTATCGTCTTCAGAGCCAGAATATGTGGAAATTACTTCATCAACTTGTCAATGCATATGGCTTAGAATAATTCTTACAGATCTTCATCAAAAACAAGAAAAGGCAACTGAAATTTTCTGTGACAACAAGTCCACAATCACAATGGATAAAAATCCAGCATTTCATGGAAGGATGAAACATATTGACATTCGTTTTCATGTTATTCGTGAACTGGTGGCAAAAGGAGAAATTGTATTGAAGTTTTACAACACTGATCAGCAAGCTGCAGATATATTTACAAAAGCACTTCCATGTCAAAAGCATATATACTTTAGATTATTGCTTGGTGTGTGCAATTTCGACGGGGAGTGTTGGAAGTGTGATTCAAAATTTGACTTAGTCTAAAATATTTGTTTTTAAGTTGTAGATATTTTTGCTTAATTTTCTATTTTTGGTTAATAAAAGTAGTGCCCAGAATATCTGATGTTAGTTTAGTTTTTTTAGTTGTTTAGTTCAGATTTTTATTTATTCAATTTGTTTGTAAGCCTATAAATTGGCACTTTTAAGTCTTGGAATAAAATAGCAGTTCACTTGCAATTTTTGCATTTGCTTTCTTATAATTCTCTACTATTATCTCTTATTTTAGCACTCTGTTCTTTTAAAATCTTCTACCAACACAAAGAAGGTAAATTGCTACGCTTTTGTCTGCTCGATTCAAATTCATGCTTTGGCATGGAGTCACTTGTAGGGTAGAGAGCCAATCAACTACTAGAGCCTAATTAAGATAAGATTACTTGTAATGAAATTTACATCAGCTTTTTTTTTCATAAACTAAACTCATGGGTTTATTGCATCGTTAGTACCATAAATTTGCCCCATGTTTCAAAATGGTACCAGATTTTTAATTTTTTTATTTTCAATTACTAAAGTTCTATTTTTGTTCAAATTAAAGTACCTCGAATATATCCGATCAAATTTAACATACATGGCAGTCGAAATAAATATATTTTTAATATATTTGCCATGTAAGAATCCTATTAAACAGTCTAATCATCTTGTTGGGCCCATAAAATAAAATTTGCTTGTGGGCCCCATAAAAGATTCCGGCTGCCATGTATGCTAAATTTGATCGGATATATTTGATGGACTTTAACATGTAACAAAAATAGAACTTTAATAACTGAAAAGAAAAAATTAAAAATCTGGTACCATTTTGATATATGGGTAAAATTATGGTACCATTAGTGCAATAAACCCCTAAACTTATATTAATTATTAGGCAAAAAAATCATTTTCCTGGTCCCTCAACTTTTCTCTTTTTTTACATAGTCCTCATACATTTATTTCAATAAATTGAATCCTTAGACTTTTATTTCTTATATGCATAGTCCTTTGGTCAAAATTCAAATTGTAAGATATATGATTTACTCCCTATGTTTTTAACATATATCTAATTAAGTTCTTAATCAATGTGATCCTACTTTTTTCTATATATTTTTTTTTAATTAAAGTGACCTGAATTAAAATTATTAAAAATTTAAATAAAGTATAAATTATTTCATATTTTCTCATTTAATTTATATGTAAGTTATTTAACATAGTTATAAATAAAAAAATTATAATTTGGGTAAAATAAATAAAAAATTGAATAATAGTATAATCAGTTTCATTTTTTTGTTTGTAAACAAATTAAAAAATTAGAGTATTTATTAGCTTGCATTAATTATATAATATTTCGTTAGTATTTATTTAATATTATTTTTCCATTTATTATAATTTCATATTTTAATTAATGAAAATTTAAAAATTAATTAATATAAAAAATTTTCATTCATTATAAATGTTAGGGCTGAGCATAGACGGAGAAAACATTGAAAAATACTAAGGGGGCGATTGGTTTACCTGATTGAGGTAACTGATAAAGATTTTTCCTCAATCAGCTACAATTTAAGTGTTTGGTAAACCTCCAAAATCAGCAGTTGATAGCTGATTTAATTCAAAACAGGTTCCATTTTAGAGTTTTTTCTCATTAGCTTATCACTAATTTGTATATATTTTTTATTTAGACTATTTTACCCTTATTTAAAAATAACTAATAAAAAATAATTTCATTTAAATTTAAATTAAATGTATGTAATTAATTTTTTTACAGTTCATAATTAAATAAATATTGTAAATTATAATTAATAATTAAATAATTATTATATTTATACCAATAATTATTTTTAAAAAATTATACAATAATATTTATATTTTAAAATTTATTTTTAAATAATTTATATCAATTATTTTAATAATATATAAATTAAAGATAATAAATTATTGTTTATTACTATATATATTTTTTAAATAATTTGCATAACTAAAAAATATTATAAGAAGTATATGAAATTATATTTACAAATAAACAATACCCTTAATGGCCATTTCACACACAAACAACAACAACTATCAAAATTTTACTAAACACTTCATATTTATCAGCTAACAGTTATTCGCTATTAGCAACCGCTATCAGCTATCCGCTATTAGTAACCGCCATCAGTTATCTGCTGCTGTAAATAGCTAAACCAAACAGGCCCTAAGTTTCAAACCAAATAGTATTAAAACCATACTAAATCAAATAATTTTAGTTTTGGACTAATCAAATCAAATTATATATGAATATTTGGATATAATTATGGATTTTTTTATAAATCTTGAAATAGAGAACTGAATTATAAAAGATTTATAACCATATCAAACCATTTATTTAATTTAGTTTGGTGCAATCTGAAACTAAAATTATTCGGTTCAGTAAAATTTTAATATTTAGTTCACAATTTTGATATGATTAAGTATTTTCTCTATCCACGCTCAAGCCTAACATTTGTAATTAATGAAATTTTTAATATGTAATAAATTGAAATTTTAAAATTTTAATTAATTAAACCATGAAATTATAATAAATGAAAAATGATGTTAACAAAAATATGATTTTACTAACCAATTTTTTTTATCATTAATTCAAATCTAAACCTATGATAATTCATATAATTAAAATATATACACTCTAATTTTCTAATTTGTTTATCAACTGAAAAAAAATGAAAATGGTTATGTTATTATTCAACTCTTTATTAATTTTACCCAAATTAAGATTTTTATTCATATTTATATTAAATGTCTTGCATATGAATTAAATAAGAAAATGATGAAACAACATGTCATTTATTTGAATTTTTAATAATTTTAATTAAGGTCCTTTCAATTAAAAATATATACAGAAAAGTAGGATCAAATTGATAAAAACTTAAAATTATAAGAACTTAATTAGCTATAATTTTAAAATATATATAGTGACTAAACTATACATTTTACTGTTTGAATTTGGCCAAAGCACTAAATGCATATGAAAATAAAAGTCTAAGAATTCAATTCATCAAAGTAAATGTATATATAAGGACTCGATGTAAAAAAAGTGAAAAGTTGAGGGACCGAAAAATAGGCTTTGCCTAATTATAATAAGTCAGACAGTTCATGAGGAACATTAATTAAGAAGTAGTATGTAGACAGTTTGTTAGCCACGTTTTGCCTAATCATAATAAGCCGCACAGTTCAGGAGGAACATTTAAGAACCAGTCTGCAGACAGTTTGTTAGCCAATGCATGCTTTACTTGGAGCTGTCAAGCACTCTTTCTACTGCATCAATGTACCCATGTTTAAGTAGCATTTTTTCCCTCACTCTCTCAGGGCACCTACATTTTGATAAATGCGTACGTGATGTAGGGTGATCTGCTTGCAGTAACTACTAACATTGCTCTCATCAAACTACACCAGCATCGAGCGTAATTTTTATACAAATAGGTTAGGGGTATAACTCCCTTAACCTAATTTTTATAGCTGAAGGTTGAGTAACAGTGTAGTATAGCTTTTTTTAAGACATCAATAGGTTAAGAATTCGATCATTGTTTCCTTCTGCTAGTTTAAAAAAAATTAATAATAATTTTTATACAAATATGTGACACACATACATACATGATAATATAAGATACTGTTACTTTGCAATTCAAACGAAACATCTAACTTCTTGCTTTTTGGCTCCTCCATCACATACATACTTGAATTGAACGTCTAACTTTTTGCTTTTTGGCTCCTCTGATTGAGGAGTAAAAACAGTAACATCTTAGGCATATTCATGTGAACATCATTTCTTCAAGTCTCACAATTCTTATGATCATATTATGGCCAAAAGCATATTTTCACCCCTGAACTTTACATGATTAACTTCTAGCATCTTTCAATTTTTATTATTTTATATTCAACTTTTAAATTTTATTTTGAACCTATTTAACCCCTATAATGTATGAAATTAGCATATTTTGCAAATTAATGTTGATATAGACATTAAAAAAAAACTTACATGGAATAAACTAATGCTTAATTTAAAAGAGAGAATATAATTAAAAAGAAATTTGTTTAAACTTTTTTTATATCAGTTCTTAATTTAATTTTTATAATTTTAAAGGCAATTTTTAGTATTTCACATGTTTAAAATTATTTGAAATCAAGTGTTTTTCCATTTCGATATTATATGAGTTAAATAGAATTGAAAAATACAAATTTAAGGATGAAAAAAGCTCAAAATAATAGTTTAAAGTTAAATTGGAAAACAATAAAAGTTGAGAGGTGTCATATTTTAATCATATAATGTTTAAGGGTGAAATTATATATGTATTTAATTAGTGGTGTCAAAATGGGTTAATGAGTTGTGTTCATATCTAGTTAAATGGATAAAACGATGCGATTAGAGTTAATACGAATATGATTCATTTATTAAATGTGTCAAAAATGAAATTCAACACGACATGCTTATTTTACGGATTGACAAGACAAGGCCCATTTAACATGATTGTTTAATTTGTGTATTAATACATAGAATATCAAAATGTTTCAACATTATGTGTTTGAATTTTTGAAGTATTGTAATATTTGTGTTGACATATTAGTTTATAAATAATATTATTTCACATCTTAAAAATTATTAAAATTTTTTAAATAATATATTATGGTTAATTATTTCAAAAGAATAATTTATAGCATATTAATATAATATAAAATTATTTTTAATTTAATACATAAATTTAAATTGTATAAATTATTTATATTTTTAATATATATAGTTAATTATCGTGATAATATTTTTCTACGATAAGGGTTTGTTCTTAAAAAATTTGGTCCTTAAATACTAATAATAGTAAAATATTTTTCATGATAGTTAACTACATATATAATAATATATATAAATTTATATAATTAAAATTTATGTGTTAAAGTTTAAAAATAATAGGAATATTTTAAAAAATAGACCAAAATCCAAAAATATTATCAAAAGCTACATTGACAAAAAATATTTTCAGAAACCAACTTTTTCTAACTTTTTTCTTTCAAATATGGACCACTTTCCTTTCCTTCTTTATTTTTAAGGTGTTATTGTCTTCTTTTTTTCCTCAATTATTTTTAATCAACATTTTTTTTACTTTCGTCATTTTTTTCTTAGCATATTTTTGCTAAACTTTTTTTCCATTTTTTAAGTACTATTTTTTATCGATATTTTTTTGCTCAGTA